>JBBPJS010001445.1:0-10808 GCA_038088835.1 Singerocomus rubriflavus
CAGATTGCCATTCTTGAGAATGAAGATGGTGTTATCATATATTCTGGGTCTGTATGATAACCCCAAGGATCTTTCTACTAGATGCATGATGGTACTAGAGGGCATAACTTATCTAGAGACAAATATGATTAATATGATAAGGGATAATGGCAATATAGCCTCTATATCCTGCAGATATAACATCTTTAAGAGGGGACATTTAAGCTCTTGAGTCATATGATCTTTATAGATTTTTTAATATGAAGTTCTCACAACAAATGTGTGATGCATTGATTTTAACTGTAACAGGATCTTGATCTGGATACAAGTTGATATGATACAAACAATAAGAGAAGAGGAGAAGGGTTAGCTTTATATTCAGGATGTCTCACTTCTAGAGATTCAATAAAGGACCAGTAGGCAAATAACATTCAGCTACTAGTCTTAACATCACTAGGCCACCTTATACAAGGCAGAGTAGGAGAGGTAACAAGTGGATTAGGCTGAGGGATGACAGCCAACTCATAACCCCTTATATATGGTACATGAGAGTGCATAGACCAAGCTGTGTCTGATTTAGAGTATATGGTAATTAATGAGGCTATACTATAGGGTAGAGGGTAAGGTCCATGAGAAAAAGGTAAGGCTTTCATCTAGAAAGATCAGAAGTGGAGATGAAAGCAAAAAGAAAAGAAATGGAAGATCACCACAAGATATGAATTATTAGAAGGAGGATTGTGGCAGAGATCCCATTAAAAGTTCTGCAAAGTCATGATCTAAGATCATACTGATCAGGAAAGGCAGAGATGAGAGGAATGAAATTGCAGACATGCACTATCCATAAGGTGTGGTGAGATCTAAGATGATTAGTGTAGTTGTGAAGAGAAAGAAGAGAGATACAAGATGTGATCATCATGATGGGTAAAGACATAAAGTGTAATGGGACAAATAGATCACATGATTAGGGATGGTTGTAATGGTTATAAAGTATGCACTTAAGCATTGCAAGCAAGCAGTCATTGTGCAAATATATTTGTAAAGTCATAACAGTAGCTGGACTTGTTATTTGCCTACCAATCCTTATGGATCTTTAGAAGTAAGACATTATTCAGGAGATAAAGCCACTTCCTTTCCTCTCTTCATTGTTCATATTGATCAACTCATATTCATATCAAGACTTTGTCATAGTCAAGATAACTGTGTATTACATTCATTGTATCATTAATTGTATTCTATATCAAGAAACCCACATAATGCAAGACCCTCATCATACTGGTCAAGCAGATGTTATACCTGCAGGCACTTTAGGCTATGTTGCCATATTGCCCTTATCATATTAACATTCTATCATATCAGGATTATCTATACCCACTAGTACCATAGTGAGCCTAGATGGAAGATCAATTGTACAGATTCAGGATTTAAAGTGACACTGCCTTTGTTCTCAAGGATAGCAACCTGATAACAGTTACACAATCACCCAAGGTATGAAACCCTTACCTCAAGAGCTGTTTAAGATTATGCTACCTATGATAGGTGGTAGTATTAGAAGAAAGATAGAGACTGGTTGCAAGAGCACCACATTTATCATGAAGATACAAAAGTTCTCCTAGAGTTCTTATTATAGAAAGTCCCTCTGATATACAGCCCTCTTGTTGCAGAACCAAAGAGTTCTGTCTACACTGCCAACTAAACCCAATAATCTGATAGACAAATAGAAATGAACGATGAATTCTATGAGATAAGACGTCCAGATAAAAGGAGTGCTAGAACAGCAGGAATGGGGAATGGATGAAGGAGAGGACTGAGGTGGGATGTCTTCATAGATGATCTCCAGAACTACTCTTGCAAGTCCTTGATAACACTAGTACTTTTGCAACTAGGTTCTGTCTTCCTTCTAATACTAATATCCTAATAGTACTAGCATAATCATGTTTGGCTCTTGGGGTGAGGGTTTCAAGCCTTGGGTAATTGCATGGCTGATTTCAGATTGCCATTCTTATGAACAATGCATTGTCACTGTAGATATATGGGTATGTGTGATAACCTCAATGTATGTCTCAATAAGAGATGCTGTGCTACTCGTGGCTTAAATATCTGTAAATGATAGACCTAATATGATAAGATGCAACAGCAGTGAGAGCTTTTATGTATTGCAGATATAACATCAAGGATCATTATAATGAGAGTTTCTTGTCACATGGGTTTTGATACTTTCTAGGTTTGGGTCTTGGTACAATGAATGGTTTCCATACTTTCATAGGTTTTGAGATCTGAACTAGATGAGGTACAAGTTGGCTCACTGGCCTGACATTGGCAGTTCAGTGGTGCAAGGTACTGATGAATGATGGAATAATAGAGGGGAGGAGTGGAGGTTAGCTTTATCTCCAGATATCTTACTCCTAGAGATCCAATGAAGGACCAGTAGGCAAATAACATTCCTTACTTGTACTCATTACTAGGCCACCTTACTAGGCAGGGTAGGAGAGGAGAAACCAAGTGGATTAGGCTAGGGGAACAGCCTGTACTCATAACTCCTTATATATATTACAGAATAGTGCACAGACTGTGCTGTACACTAGAGTCTAGGATATATGAGATTATTGCTATTGGCTCTAGTAGATTAAAGAGTAAGGTCCTTGAGGTAAAGGTTAGGCAACTCATCTATAGAAATGGAAGAAGTGAAGATGAAGTTGCAGAGTTTAATGTAAAGGGAAGATTAATCATCAAGATGTGAATGATCAAGAAGGGGATTGTGGCAGAGATCCATTTAGGATCTTGCAGGGTTGTGATTAAAATGCAATCTTGATGTGTGATTGTACTGATCAAAGGGTAAGGCAAAGATAAGAAAGGTGAGGTGATTGGGAATGAAAGATTGATTGGTAAGGTCATGATGACGTGAAAGAAGAGGGATGTGATGATGTAAAGATGTGACAGGGTGACAGATGTGAAGGTGTGAAGGGATGGACAAGGTCACATGATCAGAAATTAGTCATAAGATAGTACTTGTGCAACACAAGTGTGCAGTTATAGTATCAAGTATTGTACATAATTCGTAACACCTCTTTTTTGTACCCATATCCCTTTCTGCTGTCCAGCACTTCTTTCATTTACACATATAGGTTCATGCCCTGTAGAGAAGAGATCAGATTGTCTAACAGGTTATTGGTTAGATTTGGCAGTATAGCTTACTGATAGTCTTGCAACAGTATTAAAAAGTAACATCAATACAAAGCAAGTTATTATATTAGTTTGAATCTGCTTTATATATTTATTTTAGTTTCATACTGTGCCACTGACAGGTTGTTGTGCAATTGTACACTAAGCAACAAAACCATTCCAATATTAATAGCATTCTGATTGTGGAATAAATAACAGAAGCAGCTTTGATGCTAGATCAATAGACTCAGATATCATTAGAAAGCCCTTATCAAGGGCTTTCTAAAAGTATATGCATTGCTTAGGTAATTCTTCTTATATCAGTTAATATTACCAGATTAATCCAGTATACTTATTGGAATAGTTTTGTTGCTAACCTTTAATAATATCAAAATCACATATTGCAGCAAGATATTACATAATTATTATGTCATGTGATGTACAAGAAGTTTAACATGATGTAAACAAGTCAAAATACCATCATTTCTTCCACATTTATTACCATAAAATCACTTTCTATTGATTAAATCAATCAAATTATTGCTTTTTTGAAATCTAATCATTCTATTCATCAAATTCATGCTATTGTTGATTTTAGCTGCTCCACTATTCATAGAATATCTGCCAAGTGGTGCCCAGACTTGCTCAAGTCCTCTAATGGCTATCTATCTATTATTACTTTTATTAATATATATCATACCATTCATTTTATTAAAACTGAAAATGCTAAAAATGCTATCTAAGTCACTTAAACCCTTCTGTTAAGTGACCTAGTGAAAAACTATACTTCTTGATTTCACACAGCAACAAGAGGTAGATGCTTTACAGATACTGTGCAGAGTTCTTCCATATAAACTACACAGATACAATAACAAAGGTAATGAAGAAATGGTGATGAGTAGAGGAGAGTAATATCCTTAGGTCTTAACCTGCTAGAAGGTAAGTAACAAAATGGATTAGACTGAGGGGCATTAGTCAAAAGTAGACCCTATATTTATACTACACTAGAATATGCACAGATTAGGTGACATCATAAATAAGAAGATAGCAAGAATAGAAAGAAGTCATGAAGATTAATATCTTAAGGCAAGCATGAGGCATCAAAATGAAAAAGAAGGAAAAAAGCAATGAAAATGAAAAGAAGGCATTTTTTATGAATGAAAATTAAAACAGGCAGTGCCTATGAGGCAGCCATGATGTATGATATTATTGGTCTAGGCCTGATCATGTGATCAGTCATGTGAAGATAAGATAAGATAAAAGATAAGATCAAGAGATAAGATGAAAAGTAAAAAGTGTTCAAGAGAGTGTATGATGTTATAACACCTTCAAAATATTAAGAATTACTCTATCTCCTCTCAGATTATTCATTATCACCTTAGAAAAGCTGGAATAAAAGCTATGGTAAAAAAAAAGTGCCCTCTTTTTTTCAAGTATTATAAGTGTTATATTTCTTTCCTTTTGTGCTATATTAGTATGCTTTTCCTTGCAGCTCATCTTGCTTCTTTTCTTTTCTTTTTATTGGTTTCTAAATCAAATGTTGATTATTTCACCTCTTTACATACTTATTATAGCTGTGCTTCTTTTTCTGTTTTTTTCTTCCACATATAGCATGCTTTCTTGTAGTACACAGTAGGACTTAGTGAACTGGTAATGAGCAGTCATTAAGATGTGTATAATGCAGAGCAGTATCCATGATGTGAGTGAGATTACATAATGCATAGGTTCACTAATTGTTTGTATTTGATGTAACTTTTACATTCCTTTAATTAATACTCTTACTTTTTCCATTCCTTATTTCACCTTGATAGCTGCTTTCTGTCTCATCATAACAGGTGATTATATCTTAGCTTGACAGGTAGAACTCCCATTTGCTACTGGTAGCTTGTTTTTTTCTATACCAGCTCTACACTTATGGTCTGTATGCATTCTCAAAATGTATATAAGCAGATACTTTATGATACATCTTCTTAGCTTAGTTCTCCCTTGTGATTGGCATAGTTACCTTGCAACATAGTTTGCTTGGTTGCTTTCAAGGTCTCTAAGTCCCTCAGTACTTCCAGCAACTCTTAGCTCTTTGCCCTAGTACTTAGAGGCCTTGATATGCCCTTAGAACTCTCATGCTGTGCACTTAGATTTTTTCAAAAGCTATACTTGTCCCTACCCAGGCCAAGCATAACAAAAAAACTAAGCTCTACCAAGAAAAGCTAGCATTGTTCTAGCCTTCATTCAACCTTTACCATGTCTCAGAGAAGATCTACCATCAACCCTTACTGGTCTACCCTTTGTGACCAATGCCTTTAGGACTTTTTGTTTTTAGAAGCCAAAGAAACCCCTTTAGAGTCACCTAATGATTCTAACATTGAGATCTCTAAATTCCCTACTGAATAACTTGTGTGTATACTCAGCCACTCACTATTGGCTAGTGCCTTGATTTCTAAATCCCTAATCCCACCTTCTTCCACTTCCATAACCCAACATCTTTCATTTTTCCTATCAAGCACCTTTACCTTGCCCACATTGTTGCAAAACATGTCCTCTAAACATACCAAGTTGCACCTTGAAACCCCTGAACCCTTTGATGGGTTTTTTGAAACCAGCAATCACTGGTTTAACTCCATAATGTTCTATGTTACTGTCAATGCTAACATGTACAACACAGACTTCAAAAAGATGGCCTTTACATTATTGTACATGACCAAAGAATTGGCCACTACTTGGGCTGAGAACTTCAGAATTGCTGCCTATGATGAGACAATCAGAGTCATTATCATGAGCATCTTCACCTAATTCTATGTCAAATTCTTTCAAAGGACAGTGTAACCTGTTATATTTCATGCCCCATTACACTTTTTTTTGAATCACACTACACTTGCTTTTCTAGACTTGTATTGCACCATCTAGTGCAAGCCTTGCAGCTAAACAAGACTCATATTATTACCAGTGATCCTGTGACTCCACAGTCACATGACTCAGATCACATGACCTAGTTCACATGCTGCACAAGACTCTTGACCCTCATTACATGCTTCTTATATGCTTTGCATCTTGCATCTAATCATGTCTCTCAAGCCTTGCCTCTTGAGTCCTTCTAAGTCATCTTATAGTGTAATTCCAGTTATCTGCATCAGAGCTTTCTTTCCTGCCCTTTATCTTTATACCCTGATGAATTCCCATTTGTATGTGGTGTCCTACATTTGTTATTGACACTTTTAGTTGATGGTCTATCTACTGTCTCCTTTTATACTATAGATCATGGTCTCCTATGTACCTCTTTGGTGTGTATATCCTTACTTAGACATCTCTAATGCCCATCCTCTTCAACCTACTCATGATCTATGCACCATTCCCCCTCATATATATATCTAAGCTCTCTATAGCTATATTTTAGATTTGTTCTTCCTTAGACATCCCCTTTAAGTACCCCTTTGCTACCATATTATCTATACTCTTTGGTTAGCCCTAGTTACCTCAGCTATATAGTACCTATGGTACTTAGCTCATAGCTCTTTTAACTCCCCTGTTATTGTACTCTTAATATACTAACAATATAATTTATTGACTTCTCTTCTTTATCCCACATCCTCAGTTGATACACAAGTTACTTTACTAGCCTCTGTCACCACTAGAAAACCTTTAGAAGAGCCTCTAGGCTCTGTTATGCAATCTGAATGGTTAAATGATAGATGAACAGTTATATAATAATACATTGAATGTTGAGTGGTCTTGTCAATATGAACAATAGAAGAAAGAGTAAGATGAGGGTAACTCTTAAGGGTCTTACTTCACAGATTGCAACAAATAACCAAGTGGATTAGGCTAAGGAGATTCAGCTAAAAACACCCCATATTTATACTGTATAAAAGTATGCATGAATCAATGATGTTATAGATAAGAGATAGTAGAAATAGAAAGAAGTGATGGAAATAAGTCAACATGTGTTGACTATGAGTCACTAGAATGGAAATGAAGAAGTGGAAATGAAAAAAAGCAGTTCATGTTGCTATTATAAGTAAACAGATATTAAAAAAGAGTCAATATGAGTTATATACAAGGTGTGACTATATAACATGTGAATAGTGAAGAGAAAATGTATCAGTTTAGACCTGATCACATGACCAAGTCATGTGATAGACTAATAAGATAAGGTAAGCAAAAAGAAAAGCAAAAAAAAAGAAAAAGTATAAATCCAGCATATAATACATAATAGGTTCTAGATGTTGTGCCATCTGACATTACTTAGAAAATAATGATGAAGTGAGCATGCAACAGCTCAAGCTACCAAATAATGCACATCTCTTGATAAGCAATCTAGCAAAGAACTATACTTTTTGAGAAACAACTACTGTTATAACATTGCATGTAAATGCATTATGAATACCACCAAGTGTACTTTGTGTTAGCACTTGTGTGATGACTTACAACTTTCCTAGTGCATTGGTTGCACTTTAGGATCACATGACTTCCCTGATCATGTGACAACCTTGTTCCTTCCTCACCTCATCACTCCATCACTGTGATCACATCTCAACCTCTTCTTCTTTCTCTCACAATCATCATAATCCTCAACCAATCATCTAGATTTCCTCCCACATCCTCATGGTTGGTGCATGCCTGAGATGCATCTTTCATTCCTTTAATCTCTGCCCTTTTCTGATTGGTATGAATCTTATCTAGATTATCAATCTAGATTATAACCCTGCAAAACCCTTGATGGGATCTCTGCCATGATCATCCCCTTGATCATTCACATCTTGTGATGATCTTCCCTCTATATTACTTCCTACAGGTATCCTTCCATTTTAATCTTCTCAGGATCCTGCCTAACCTTTACCTCATGGACATTACTCTTTACCTTATCATTCTATAGCATTAATAGCATTATATTCTAGATCCAGTTACAGCTTGGTCTGTGCACATTCATGTAATGTATATAAGGGGTTGTGCAAGGGCTGTTGTCCCCCAGCCAAATCCACTTGTTCACCTTACCTATCCTGCCAGCAATGGTGGCCTAGAGATGTTAAGCCATAATAAGTAAAAAAGTAGCTATTCGCCCACCCACTTTTCATCAAGTGCCTGGGAATGAGGCATTGCTCAAAGGCAGTCTCATCCTCTACTCTACCCTCCTTTCTTATTTATAACTGTGTGGTCATGCTAACTCAAAACTCAGTCAAGACAGAACCTAGTCAAGACACTTTGGAAGATGATCTTTGTGAACTATCCCTTTGTGCAAGATAATCTATGTAATTAAAGAGACTTATTGCAAGACTCAAGATGATGTTATACCTGTGGGTTGCATAGGTATACACTGCTGGCTTCTCTTATCATATTGACAAGAATGTTATTTATAGTTATTCCTTCTTGCTTGTAGGTGGATTTGGCTGTGTGAGGCCCCCAGTTGGGTGGCAACCTAATAGCTTTCTGTTATAAATTTGTACAAATACTTGCATGATGACTGCTATAAGTGCTTGTATGAGTTGCATAAGTGTACATGTTATGACATCATCCCTGATCATGTGACCACTATTCATCCCTTCACACTTTCATGCCTTCACCTGTCATATCTTCACATCTCACTCACTCTTTCTTCACATCATCATGACCTTACTGATCAATCTTTCATTCTAAATTACCTCCCCTTTCTCATCTCTGCCCTTACCCTCTGATCAGTATGATCATCAACCAAGATTGTATCTCAATCATGATCCTGCAAGATCCTAGATGGATCTCTGCCACAATCCCCTTCCTGATCTTTCACATCTTGTGATCAATCTCCCATTCTTACTTTACTTCCAGTTTTCATATCCACTCTTTGATTTCTCATTCATATGAAAACCTAACCTTTTACTCATGGACTATACCCTTTACTCTAAGTACCAATAGCATTAATCCCTTATACTCTAGACCTCTAGCTACAGCTTGGTCTGTGCACCATCATGTACCATATATAAAGGGGTTGTGCAAGAGGCTGAATTCCCCAGCCTAATCCACTTGTTACATCCTCTCCTACCTGCCTTAACTGGTGGCCTAGTGAAGATACAAGTAAAGGACAGTTATTTATCTACTGGATCTTCACTGATTCCCTAGGAGTGAGACAGTCTGAAGATAAAGCTAACCTTTATCCTCCCCTTCCCTCTATCATATCATATCATATCTCACAACACTGAACAGCCAATGTCAGGCCAGTGAGCAAGCTTATTCAATCATCAAGAATAGAACCCAGTATCTTTGAAAGAACAGAAGACATTCATTGGAAGAACTTAGTATCACAAAACATTAAAGATCATGTGACACAAGACTTTATCAAACCAGTCCTGCAGATGTTATACCTGCAAGGCATAACAGGCTACATTGCTAATTGTCTCTTATCATATTAATCATTTTATCAAACCAGTAACTTAAGCCATGAGTGACACAGTGCTTCTCATTGGGACATTCATTGGGTTATTGAACATACCACAGATTTATGGTGACACTGACTTTGTTCTTAAGGATAGTAATCTGGTAATAGCTATGCAATCACCTAAGGCTTGAAATCCTCACCCTAAGAGCCAACAACAATTATGCAGCATATGATAGATTACTATATTAGAAGGAAGCTGGAACCCTAGTGCAAGAGTCTAGTGGTTATTAAGGACTTGCAAGAGTAGTCCTAGAGATCTCATATAGAAAGTCCCCCTGATGTCAGCCCTCTCTTTTATCTGTATTCCCTATTGCTATCCTAGCACCTTCCCTTTATCTATACAAAATGGTTCAAGCCCCATACCATTCCTCTGGTCATCTGCTGGGTTGTTTGAGTTAGTTGGCAGAGTAGCATAACTCTTTAGTTCTGCAACACTTTTAAGGATGGTAACCTGGAGACAACCACATAATTACCCAAGATCTGAAATTCTTGCCCCAAGGGTTGAATATGATTATGCCATGATCATAGAACATGGTATTAGAAGGAAGCATACTAGGTGCAAGAGTTCTGATAATACTAGGGATGCAAGAGTTTTCTAAGGAGTAGAAAGATCACCCTATCATTATTGCTAATCCCCTATCTGCTGTCCAGCCTTCCTTTTTCCAGACATTCTCTAGGATTCAGTAATGATGCCAGGTCACCCAATGGGACAAGATAGTAATATGGTTGGCAGGATGTTGCTCACAAGTAGGGTTTGCAACAACTACAAGAACTTGATATAATGCAGACATTATGCAGAGTTTTGCCACACAGACCACAAAGACACAGATAGTGAAGAAGTAATGGTAAGTAGATGAGGGAGTAGTATTCTTAGGTTTTAACCATACTAAAAGGCAAGTGACCAAATGAATTAGACTGAAAGGCATTAGTTAAAAGTAGACCCCATATTTATACTACAGTAAGATGTGCACAAATCAGGTGACATTATAGATAAGGTGAGAAAAAGAAGAGATGAAGATTAATACCTCAAGGTAACCTCAAGGCATCAGAATGAAAAAGAAAAAAAAAAGCAATGGAAATGAAAAAAAGGCTTTTTTTATAAGATAGAAATAAACAAAGCTATGCTCATAAGATAGCCATAATGCATGACATCATTGGTCTAGACCTGATCATGTGATCAGTCATGTGATTAAGAAGATAAGATAAGATAAAAGAAAATGAAAAAGAGTAAGTGAATCGTACAGTTCATAACAAATACTGTCACGTG
>JBBPJS010001446.1:0-10808 GCA_038088835.1 Singerocomus rubriflavus
CACGTGACCAGGAACTCTCATTGTAACGTTTCTCAATGTTATACCTGCGAGTTATAGAAGCTCTCACTACTGTTAACCCTTATCATATTATGGACTAGAGATTACAGATATTTAAGCCATGAGTAGCACTATGTCTCTCATTGGAACATACGTGGAGGTCAATGTACTGAACAGACTCCTGTATCTATGGTGACACCGCCTTCGTTCTCAAGGATGACAACCTGGTAACAGTCACGCAATTATTCAAGCACCGGAACCCTCACCCCAAGGTGCAACTATGATTATGCTAGTACCATAGGGTATTAGTATTAGGAGGAAGCCAGAGTACCATTGCAAGAGTATGGTTACTATCAAGAACTTGCAAGAGTAGTCCTGGAGATCTTGTTATAGAAAGTCCCTCCACATCAGTCCTCTCTTCTATCCAATTCCCTTCTCTGCTGTCCAGCACTCCTTACATCCAGATATCATCTCTTAGGATTCATTGTTCGATCCCTGGTTGTCTGCCGGGTTGGTTGGGTTATGTGATTGGGTAGACAGAACTCTTTGGTTCTGCAACAAAAGATTAGATATTCATAGGGAAAAGAAGTTGAAGAGCAGATATGAATGCAGGGCTTACTATAGAATGGAAGATCAATCACAAGATGTAAAAGATCTGAAAGAATAATTATGGCAGGGATCCATCTAGGATCTTGCAGGGTTTATGATCAAGATAAGATCCTGATGTATGCTTGTATTAATTAAAGGGTAAGGGTAGAGATGAAGAAGGGGAGGACATCATGAGGTATGGCAAGAATCTAGATGATTGGTGTGATGTCATGAATGATGTGAAGGTGTGAAGAGGTGAAAGGAATGTGATAACATGACAAGGTGAAGGCATGATAATGTAAAGGGATGGAAAGAGTCACATGACCAGGGATGTCATAAGTCATGATGTAAGCACTTGTGCATGCAAGCAAGCAGTTATTGTGCTAAGTATTCATACAAATTCATAACAGATTCAAGAAGAGAAGAAAAAGAAGGATATAGCTCTGAACTTACAATTTTCTTGGATAGATAATGCTAAATGTCCACTTCTAGGCTGTATAGGCAGTGAATCCAAGGCAAAGTGATGGTTTGATAGAATGAGGCAAAAGAAATGTTCAAACATGCATATCAATGTCTAGGACTTTAGAATAATAAGATTGTTATGAATATTGTATAATACTTGCACAATGACTGCTATGAATGCTTGCACAAGTTGCATGAGTGCATACCTCATAACACATCCCTGATCACATGACCACTCTCTGTCCCTTCACACATCACATTTTCACCCTGTCACATTTTCACATCTTACATCTCTTTTCCTTTCTCTTTATGAACTCACACCAATCACTCTTCCATTTCTAATCACCTCACCTTTCTCATCTCCACCCTTACCATCCAATCAATATGATCACTCATTGAAATTGAATCTCAATCATGACCCTGCAAGATCCTATATGGATCTCTGCCATGATCCCTTCCTTGATCAGTCACATCTTGTGATCAGTCTTCCATTCTACTTTGCATTCATATCTGCTCTTTCATTTCCCTCCATATGAATGCCTAACCTTTGCAACATGGACTATACCCTTTATCCTCATAGCCTATAGCATCAATACCATATACTCTAGACCACAGTCATAGCTTGATCTGTGCACTCTCCTGTAATGTATATAAGGGGTTATGAGTTGGCTATTATCCCCCAGCCTAATCCACTTGTTAACCTCTCCTACCCTGCCTTAGTTGGTGGCCTAGTGAAGTTCAACACAAATAAAGGATAGTTATTCATCTACTGGTCCTTCATTGAATTCCTAGAAGTGAGACAGTTTGGAGATAAAGCTAACCTTTATCCTCCCCTCTCCTTATCATTAGTCCCTTGCAATGTACCAAACCTCCAAACTGAACTAGCAAGCAAGCTTGTACCTCATCAAGATTATGTCCCAAGTTTTGAAGTACAGAAGACATTCATTGAAAGTATTATTGAACCTTTGAAATACAAAACTCATGTGACAGCAAGGCCTTTACCATCCAGCCTAGCAAGATGTTATACCAGCAATCCATATAGGTGTATGCTGCCATTGAATCTTATCCTATTAACTATTCTCTGTATTAGATAAGTTATATCCTTGAGTAGTACAGCATCTCTTATAGGAAGATAGTTGGGATTATTGAACATACCCACTATATTTGGTGGCACTGTCTTTGCTTTCAAGTATGACAATCTGGCAAATAGTCACATGATTACCCAAGGCTCAGAACCCTCACCTCAAAAGCCAAACATGATTATGCAATATATGTTAGGTCATTGCATTAGAAGAAAGACAGAACCTGATTGCAAGAGTACCATAGTTATCAAGGACTTGCAAGAGTAGTTCTGGAGTTCCTGTATAGAAGATCCCTTCTAATGCACAGTTCTCTTTTTTATCCACAGACCTTTCCTGCTGTCCTAGCACCTTTCCTTCTATCCAACATCTTAGGTTTAGTGTTGCAAACCCTACTGTGAGCAACATCCTGCCAACCATAATACCACCATAACCTGTTGGGTGACCTGGCATCATTTTTATAGGGGTTGAATTATAATGTCAGATATAAGAATGCTTGAACAGTGTAAAGGGAATTGGATAAAAGGGAGGGGTGATCTCATACTCCTTAGGGAACTGTTGTATCTCTAGTATTACTAGTACTCTTGCAACTAGTATGCTTTCTTCTAATACTACATCCTATGAGTACAGCATAATTATGGATGATCCTTGAGGCAAGGAGTCTGGGTCTTGAGTAATTGCATGGCTAATTCCAGGTTGCCAACCTTAAAAGCTATTCTGGGGTGCCATCATACATGGGTGCTATTACTAGTAATATCACAGGTCTTCTTCAAGGCAGCACACAAGAAGGAATGACTAATAAATACTATTCTTGTTAATATGATAAGGGCAAATGGCAGCATATGCCTATAATGCCTGCAGATATAACATTATCTTGACAATTGCAATAATCATCTTGAGTCATGTGATCTTATCTTATCTTTGAGATTTATAATGAATATCTTTCATAATGCCTTGACTAGGACCTGTCTTGACTGAGTTATAAGTTGGCTATCACACAGTTCTACAAAGAGAGAAAGGAAGAGAAGAGGAATAAGGGGTTAGCTTTATCTCCAGGGCAATGCCTTACTTTTAGAGACTCAATGAAGAGCCAGCAGATGAATAGCTACCCCTTTACTTGCATGCTTAACTTCACTAGGCCACCATTACTGACAGGGTAGGTGAGGTGAACAAGTGGATTAGGCTGGGGGAATATTAGCCATTGCACAACCCCTTATATATGTTACAGAAATGTGCACAGATCAAGCTGTGGCAGGGTCTAGGGTATAACACTATTTGTTATGAACTATGGTTTGAACTCTTGTTACAAATGTTGTATGATACTTAGCATTATAACTGCATGCTTGCATGCACAAGTGCTCATAACAACCCTTTCCCTGATCATGTGACCACACTGTCCCTTCACATATCACACCTTTACCCTTCACATTGATCACATCTCTTATCTCTCTTTACCTCTTTCATAAGTCACTGATTACTTTTCCATTCTTGATCACCTCCCCTTTTTCATCTCCATTGTCCCCTCCAATCAGTATGATCTCTTATCAAGATATCAATCTTGATCATGACCCTGCAAGATCCTTGATGGATCTTTGCCATAATTCTACTTCTTGATCATCACATCTTGTGATTGATCATCCCCTATATTTTAGACCCTGCATCTTATCTCCACTTCATTCCATTCTTCAGAAGAGATGCCTAACCTTTTACTCATGGACCTTACTCTTTACTCTAAGTACCAATAGCATTAATCCCTTATACTCTAGACCCCTAGTTACAGCTTGGTCTATGCACCATCATGTACCATATATAAGGGGTTATGACAAGAGACTGATCCCTCAGCCTAATCCACTTGTTTGTACCTCTCCTACCCTGCCTAGTAATATAGGTGGCCTAGTGATGTCTCAAATAAAGGATTGTTATTCACCTACCCACTCTTCATTGAGTGCCTAGGAGTGAGACATTCTGGAGATAAAGCTAACCCTTCACTTCTCCCCTCTATTGAATCATCCCTTGCAATACCAAACCACCAACATCCAGGCCAGTGAGCCAACTTGTACCTCATCCAGTTCAGAACCCAGTACTGGAAGTATGAAAGACATTCCTTGTATCAAGTACTGAATCAAGAAACCATTAAAGATCATGTGACATAATCATCCATTGTATCAATTACTGATGTTATACCTGCGACCTCAAAAGGCTATTATTGCTGTGCAGATCTTATTCTATTAATCATAGCATGAACAGATATTTAAGCCACTAGTAACATAGTGATCCTAATTGAAGCATTCTGTGGGTTATCATACATACTCAGGATTTACAGTGACACTGACTTCATTCTTAAGGGTTGCAACATGGTAATAGCTATGCAATCACCCAAGGTCTGACCATGATTATGCTGCCATGTTAGGTGGTAGTATTAGGAGGAAGACAAAATCACATTGCAAGAGTACATTGATTATCAAGGACTTGCAAGAGTAGTCCTGGCATTCATGATATAGAAGATCCTCCTGACACTTCATCCTTTCCTTATTCCTGAACTCCCTTGCTGTCCTAGCACCATCCCTTTTATCTAAACATCTATGATTAAAGCCCTGTTCCTCATCCTCTGGTTGTTTGCTGGGTTGTTTGGGTTGTTTAACAGAGTAGCATAACTCTTTGGTTTCACAACAACTTGACACTTTCTTTTCTTTTTTTTCCTTTATCTTATCTTATCAACATCATCACATAACTAAGTCACAAGACTGATCATATGATTGGTCTAGACTTATGATGTCATCTATAATGTCATGCCTGCTGAAAATCTCATATTAGATTTAGGCCTTTCTAAAAGCTTCTATTTTTAATCTCCATTTCTTCTGGAAGCTTCTTTTCATTTCCACTCTCTTCTTTTCATTTCCACTTGGTTCTCTTCCATTCTAAAGCCTTGTGGTATGCTTTCTTTTCACACTTTATCTATGACATCATTTGATCCATGCACCACTCTGTGTAGTATATAAAGGGGATGTCTTTGACTGTTTCCTCTCAGCCTAATCCATTTGATTAATCATCACTCCTAGTGAAGTGAGACCAATAAGGGTTACCCTCTTTACTTTCCTCTACTCATCAAACTATTGAATCACTGTTTCAAGACCACTCAAGGATTGTCTTATTGGTTCATCATTTTGTCTAGTTCAGATCCATATCATTTGAATTAGGCTACTTACCTTGCCTGATCTTCATTGATCCATCAGTGTCCTTTGCATGCATCTTAGCCCTAGACTACAGGGAACCTTCCCTGTACTTTAACAACCTTAACAACCATTTAGCACAACAAACTGGCTGGGAGATTCTCAATAATTACCCAGACTTACTTGACCAATGTTTCCCCACTCTACCACTTGCATATTCCTCTATAAGACATGCTATGTTAGAAATTGAAGACTACTTAGAAAACAAAGAAGACCTTCATCCTGCAGACAGAGAGCAGATTAAGTGGTTGAGGTTAGAAAAACCCTCTGATTACCATGCCTGGATTTGCTGGGCATAAGATACTCATTTTAGGCAAGCTGCCTTTATGTTTTTTGTGGAGAGAGAGAAAGCAAGATTAGCTGATACTGTCATTGACCTTGAAATTCAATTATCTGCAGTCAAGGCCTTATGAGAGAAGAAGGATAGGCTTAGACATAGAATTGAGATGTTGAAGGCTATGAAAAAGTATCCCTCACATAAATCTTATCAGCTCCATTCATGTAATGTTCCTAGAATTGAGTAGACCTTGCAAGAGAGATCTAGAAGATTCTACTGTGTAAATCAATATGTTGTTTTTTTCTCAATTCAGAGATTTTGAAGGATATATATATAATAATTCAGATTCTATACAGCAACCAGAAGATTATCTTGAACAATCATATTATCAAGACACATCTTCTTCCACTTCTCCAAAAATGTCCACTGAACAACAACTCATTGAGATCCTGGCATAGCTGACTTCCATCACAGCTAACATGAATGCCACAAATACTCAAAAAGATGTGACAAAGAAAATCACCAATTCTAGAAATTGGGATGGAAAAAGAGAGATATACAAACTTTAGATGACAAAAATTGACTTGTGGCAAGATATGCAACAATGGAGCTTGGACAAACTCTGAACTGTTGCAATACTTTCTAGGCTAGAAGGTAACAAGGCCCAGTTGTTTGCACATCTCCAGTTAGAAATGTATAAAGAAAAAGAGAAGAAATCCAGAACCAATAGAGATGGAGACCCAATTCTGGGAATGGAACAGGGGGACTTGGCATGGCCATTGATGAAAAGGTTAAAAAAGGAATTTAACCAGTATTTCCAGATTAAGGCATTAGCCCACAAATAGTTGTCAAAACTAGAATGCCTTACACAAGGGGGAAGAAATACATTCAAATAGGTAAGTAGATTCAAACTGCTTGCTAAAAAGGCTGAAATATCAGACAACCATGCCCTCACACTAATGAAACAGTTGGTTGATTGACCAATCTATCACCAAGTCAATCTTCATAACAGTAATGCCACTTACAAAGAATTTGTGGAATTGGTCAAGAAGGTGGAGCTAGCTTTTGAAAAAGAAAAGAAGCAAAGAGGAAGCTTTGCTTCATATCACCCCACTCCTAATAACTTTCAACATTCTACTATATTACCTTGATCATTATTTCCCCCTCATCTATTTAACCCAGCAGTGTTATGACATTACATGCATACTTGCATATGAATACCACACAATGCTACTTTGTGTTAGGCATTGATGTGATGACTTCTCTTAGTGCACTGGTTGCACTTTATGACTCATGACTTTCCTGATCATGTGACCACCCCATTCCTTTTTCATCTCATTACTCCATTATGATGATCACATCTTCTTAACCCCTCTTCATTCTTCTCATAACTATCATAACCTTTAACTGATTATCTATAGATCCACCCACATTCTTAATGTTGAGCGACCAGAGAAACACTACACTGCCTATATGTTATAAATGTTGTACAATACTTAGCATTATAACTGCATGCTTGCATGCATGAGTGCTCATGACATCTCTTTCCCTGATCATATGACCACTTTCCATTCCTTCACACTTCACACTTTCACCTTGTCATGTCTTCACAATCTCATGTTACTTTCTCTTCACATCTCACAACCTCACTGGTCATCTTCCATTCCAATCTTGATCTCTTTCCTTTATCTCCACCTTTACCCTCTAATTGATATGATCACCAATCAAGATTGCATCTCAATCATAATCCTGCAAGATCCTAGATGGATCTCTGCCATGATCCCCTCTCTGATCAGTTACACTTTGTGATCGATCTTTCATTCTACATTGAACCCTGCATCATATCCACTCTTCATTTTCTCTTCCATATAATGCCTAACCTTTACCTCATGGACCTTTCCCTTTTACCTTATAGACAATAGCATTAATCATGTATACCCTAGACTCTAGTATACAGCACAGTCCATGCACTATTCTGTAAAATATATAAGGGGTTATGAGTATAGGCCATTCTCCTAGCCTAATCCACTTATTACCTCTCCTACCCGCCCTTCATGGTGGCCTAGTGAAGTTAAGACTTGTAAAGGACAGCTATTCACCTACCAGTCCTTCATTGGATCTCTAGAAGTGAGGCACATCTGAAGATAAAGCCAAACCTTTTCCCTCCCCTTATCATACCATCATTGTTATGACATTACAATCACACCTTGTACTTTGTGTTATCAAGTGTGTGCATGACTACACCCTGTGTACTTTGTGTTAGTGCATGGGTACAAATATCTATTCTCTTATGACTTCCCTGGTTATGTGATCACCTCATCTCTTCTTCACATCATCACTCTCTCATCATGTGTTCCACATCTCAACCCCTTTTCCTTTTCTCATAACTATCATAACCCCTCACCAATCATCTAGATTCTTGCCCACATCCTCAAGGCTTCCATGCCTTCCTCATCTCCACCCTTTCTCTTTGATCAGTATAATCACTCATCAAGATCACATCTCGATCATGACCCTGCAGGATCTTGATGATCTCTGCCATGATCACCCTTCCTAATCTTTCACATCTTGTGATCAATCTTCCCCCTTACATTAAACTGTGCAGCTTCATGTCCACTTCTTTCATTCTGATGCATGAGGCTGCCTAACCTTTTACTCATGGACTATTCCCTTTACCTTATCTACCAATAGCAATAATACTATATACCCTAGATAGTAAGTCACAGCTTGGTCTGTGCACTCTCCTGTACCATATATAAGGGGTTGTGCAAGGGCTGGTGTCCCCCCAGCCAAATCCACTTGTTCACCTCTCTCACTCTGCCTGCAAAGGTGGCCTAATGATGTTTAAGCTATAACAAGTAAAAAGAGTAGCTATTTGCCTACCCAGTCTTCAGACTGCCTAGAAGTGAGGCATTTTTTGGATGTGGTCTCACCATTACTCCTTCCTTCCCTATTTATAACTGTGTGGTCATGCTAGCTTAAGACTCAGTCAAGACAGAACCCAGTCAAGACATCTTGGAAAACACTCTTTGTAAAGATATGCCTATCTTTGTGAAGGCATCAACTGATGGAAAACCTACATGATACAAGATGTTATTGCAATGCTCTAGTGAATGTTATACCTGTGGGTCATAAAGGCATATGCTGCCATTGTTCCTTATCATATTAACCATGTTCTATTTATTAGTGTTCCTACTTGTCTATGAACTTGTGGAAGATCTCATTGGGTAACTGTGTGGAGACTTCAAGATGGGGTGGCACCCCTGACTAGCTTTCAAGGATGATAACCTAAAAACAATCACATGATTACCCAAGAGCCCAACTCCTCGCCCCATGGCTCAACCATGATTATGCTAGTCTCATAGGAGCTAGTATTAGAAGGATGCGTACTAGGTGCAATAGTCCTAGTAATACTGACAATGCAATAGTTCATCAAGGTGTTGTAGATCACCCTTTCCTCACTCTTGTTCTCCCCCTTGCTATTCAAGCATTCTACTCTCCACGACTGCCCTAGGATTTTATTGGTGATACCAGATCACCCAATGGGTTATGGTAATGGATATAGGCAGGGTTATAGTATTTCTCTGGTCACTCAACAATCATACCATCCTAACAATACTGAATTGCCAATGTTATTACCAGTCAGCAAGCTTGTTCAAGTGCCAGTTCAGAATTACAGAATCTAGAAAGAATGGAAGATATTTATTGTATCAAGAACTGAACTCAGAAAGTACTAAAGATTACATGATGTAGCATTCATTGTTCCTGCTACTGATGTTATACCTGCGACCTTGAGAGGCTACCATTGCTGTGCAGGTCTTATATTATTAACAAACTGTTACAGATAAGTTAAACCATGAGTGACATAGCACTCCTTGTTGAAACATCCATTGGGTTATTGTATATACCACAGATCTACAGTGACACTGCCTTCATTCTTAAGAATGGCAACCTGGGAACAGCCACATGATTACCCAAGGCTTGGAACCCTTGCCCCAAGAGCTAAACATGATTATGTGATGTACATTAGGTCATCATATTAGAAGGAAGACAGAACCATAATGTAATAGTTTGTTGGTTAGAAAGGACTTGCGAGAGTAGTCCTGGAGATCATCTATGAGGAAGCTCTGACTCAGTCCTATCATCTATTCCATTCCCCCTTCCTGCTGTCCAGCACTCTCTTCATTTGACATTATAAGTTTAGCCCTATATTGAGATCTCTGATTGTCTGCTGGGTTGGTTGGGTTGTTTGGCAGAGTAGCATAACTCTTTAGTTCTGCAACACTATACCTCATCACCATAACCTGTTAGGTGATCTGGCATCATATCCTATGGGGCTTAAACCATGAATGAAAGAAAGGAATGCTAAACAGCAGAGAAGGAATTAGATGAAAGAAAAGGGTGATCTTCATCTCCTTAGAAAACTCTTGCATTCCTAGTATTACCCAGACTATTGCACTAAGTACACATTCTCCTAATACCAGAATCTACAACACTGACATAATTGTGGTTGACTCTTGGGGTGAGGAGTCTGGGTCTTGGGTAATCATATGGCTATCTTCAGGTTGCCATTCTTAAAAGCTGGTCAGGGGTGTCATCCCATCCTAGGGTCTACACACAGATATCCAACAGGATCTTTTCTCATGTCCATAGACTGATGTGCAACCTAGTGAGGAACTATACTTCTTGAGCAGGAACAACTTGAGGATGCTTCACAGATACTATGTAGGGTTTTGCCACACAGTCCACACAGATAGGCACACAGAGGTAGTGAAGAAATGGTAGTGAGATGAAGAGGAGTAGTACCCTTAAGGTCTCAACCTAACTAGAAGGCAAATGACCAAGTGGATTAGACTAAGGGGGATCAGTCGAATACACCCCATATTTATACTATATGAAGATGTGCATAGACCAGGTGACATCATAAATAAGACAATAGCAAAGATAGAAAGAAGAAGTGGAGATTAAACCCTCAATGCAAGCATGAGGCATCAGAATGAAAGAGAAGGAAAGAAGCAACAGAATTGAAAAGAAGGCTTCTTTCATAGAACAAAGATTAAAGAGGCTATGCCCATGAGGCAGCCTGCATGCATGACATTATTGGTCTAGGCCTGATCATGTGATCAGTCATGTGACCTGTGACCTGACCTAGTCATGTGATGAAGATAAGATAAG
>JBBPJS010001447.1:0-10807 GCA_038088835.1 Singerocomus rubriflavus
GTAGTAGTTTATACTCATCTCAAAGTGTAGTGCCAGTTTATACTTATGGGTGGAGTGCAGTACCAGTTTATGCTCATGGGTGGAGTACAGTACCAGTTTATACTCATGAATGGAGTGTAGTGCCAGTTTATACTTATAGTGGAGTGCAATACCAGTTTATACTTGTGGATGGAGTTAAGTACCAGTTTATACTTGTGGGTGAAGTATGGTATCAGTTTATACTTGTGAGTGGAGTTAAGTACCAGTTTATACTTGTGGGTGGAGTGTAGTGCCAGTTTATACTTATAGTGGAGTGATGGTACCAGTTTATACTCATAGCAGAGTGTGGTACTAGTTTATACTTGTAGGTGAAGTAGTATCCAGTTTATATTCATAGCAGAGTCAAGTACCAGTTTATACTCATGGGTGGAGTGTAGTGTCAGTTTATACTTGTAGTGGAGTGATATCCAGAGATCTTGCTCTGTGGCTGGCACTATGGCTCACTGTCTCTAAGAGATCAGAGTTTATCAGTATGTCTAATTTGGTGGGCTAGTACTTGCTTGGGCTCTGATTTAGTGGCTGGCACTATGAGCTTTTGTTCTTCCCTTACTTCAGATTGCTTTTACATAGCTCTGGTGGACCAGCCAGTAGCTATGGATCTTGTCTTTTCTGCCATACTAGGCAGGGCTCATAACTTGTTGGAGATTGGTGTGCCAATGACACTAGAGGTGAAGAGTAAATACTCCAGTTGAGAGTATGAGACTGGAGGAAAAAAGCATTTAGTAATACAATAAGTGGTCAGTGCTCATTCAAATAAGGAAATGTAGGTAATGTACTATAGCTGAACTAATAAAGAGCCTAATTGACAGGCTGATCTTCAACATGCATTGTATATAAACACAAGGCAGCAAATTCAGCCAGTGAGGCTGTAACTATTCTGGAGCTTTATTGTTATTTTGATCACATCACACCTGTAGTTGCTCATTCTTTTGTCAAAAGTGGGCTGGTCAGCAGATTAAAGCTTGAGAAATCAAAAGGTGATATCACCTTTGACTTCTGTGAATCCTGTGTTTATGAAAAGGCCACTCAAAAGCCCATAGCCAAGAAACACAAGAGAGAGTGTGCAATAGAGATTGGCATGCTTGTTTGGTCTGACATCTGAGGGCCTGCACCAATGGCCATGCTGGGTGACAAGCAATATTATATTACCTTCATAGATGACCACTTGCAACTCACCTATTGTGATGATATTGCATGCATACTTGTGTGCACTCATGAATACCACCTGCATACTTTGTGTTAGTGCAAGGTGATGACTTTCCTTAGTGCACTGGTTGCACTTTATAACCACATGATTTCCCTGATCATGTGACTACCTCATCCTTCTTCACATCATCACACTCATCATAGTGATCACATCTTAACCCCTCTTTCTTCTTCTCATAACATTCATAACCCCCCAACTGATCATCTAGATTTTCTTCCACATTCTCATGGTTGATGCATGCCTAAGATGCATCTTCCATTCTCTTAATCTCTGCATTTCCTGATTGGTATGAATCTCATCTAGATTGATTATCTAGATTATGACCCTGCAGAACCTTTGATGGGATCTGTATTATGACATTGTGTGCATACTTGCATGCATACTCATGAATACCACCAAGTGTACTTTGTGTTAGCACTTGTGTGATGACCTTTATGACTCTATAGTGCACTGGTTGCACTTTATGATTATCTGATTTCCCTAATCACATGATTACTCTGTTCCTTCCTCACATTGTCACTTCATCACTATGATCACATCTTTGTTGAAGATCAGCCTGTCGATTAGGACCTCAGTAGTACAACTTCTGTACATTAGCTACATTTTCTTATTTGGACAAATGTTGACTGCTTGTTGCGTCACTGAACGCTCTTTCCCTTCAGTCTCGTACTCTCGACTGGAGGTAAGCTACACATTACATTGTCTATATATTCACTACTTACCCTACCTAGTATTTACTCTTTACCTCTAGGTAGTTATACTGCCCAGTCTTGTACTCTTGACTGAAGTATTTACTCTTTACCTCTAGTGTTGTTGGCACACCAATCTCCAACAGGTTATGAGCTCTGCCTAGTGCAGCAGAAGAGATGAGCTCTGTAGCTACTGGCTGGTTAACCAGAGCTATGTAAGAGCAATCCATACAGGTTCTAGCCCACCAAACTGGATGTACTGGATAACACTCCACCCATGAGTATAAACTGATACCGCCACTCTGCTATGAGTATAAACTAGCACTACACTCCACCCACAAGTATAAACTGATACTGTACTCCACCCATGAGTATAAACTGGTACTATACTCTGAGATGAGTATAAACTACTACACTCCACCCATGAGTATAAACTGGTACTTCACTTCACTATGAGTATAAACTGGCATTACACTCCACCCACAAGTATAAACTGGTACTTCACTCCACTACGAGTATAAACTGGCACTACACTTCACCCATGAGTATAAACTGGTACCACACTCCACCCATGAGTATAAACTGGTACTGCAACTCCACCCACGAGGATAAACTAGTACTACACTCTGAGATGAGTATAAACTACTACACTCCATCCACAAGTATAAACTGGTACTTAACACTCCACCCACAAGTATAAACTGGATATAACTCCACCCATGAGTATAAACTGGTACCGCCACTCCACCACGAGTATAAACTAGCACTACACTTCACCCACGAGTATAAACTGGTATTGCAACTCCACCCATGAGTATAAACTGGTATTTGACTCCACTATGAGTATAAACTGATCACTCAATCCACGACCATAACAACGACCACCGGCATCTTCCACATTCCCCCAGTGAATCAGCTCTATAGTACCAACATCCCCGGTTCACACCTAGTCAGGTGGATAAACTGACTCAAAGAACCACGGCAGCCACATCTCAGCCAGACAACAATGACAACCACCCCACAAGCAAGGGGGTGTCCATCAGATCTGCAGCATTGTGGACAAACACCACTCAGACTAAGGGGGTGATATAGAAGAGAACTAGTCTGACCTTATAGAAGCCATGACACCACCCTGGGAACGTTCATCATGATGATAAACTAAATTATCTAGAATCCCACTCAGAACGTCACCTATAGTGCTAAACAGGCCCACTGACTACCTTGTCAATCCAGGAACCTTGTCCCCACTCTGAGACTCTACCATGAGTATAAACTGATATATTCATGATTCCACCCCAGTGAAACTCCGAAATGAGTCTAAACTAGCTTACTCCATAATGAGTTTAAACTATCTATCCCCAAAACAGAGAGGAAATCCAACATGATGAAGAACGTCGATCTCACCTCTAAGAACCATGGCAATTATGCCGACAATGGAGCGAGCCCAACAAATTTGCAACCTCAACCTTCGACCCCATGCATCTACCCCACGACACCATTAAACATGGCCAAGGAAGTTGACATCTAAGATGATGGTAAACTAGTCCTCATGATCCCAGCATTTCCACCAACAATGCAGACATGTCTGAAATGACAATAAACTAGTATTCAGAGTCACAGCACCCATCACTGACACTGCAGACACATCCAAAAACAATGATGAATACAGAGGAGAACATCAAAGTTCAACCCTGAGCCTCCTTACTCCCTAGAAGCCATCTGCAACAATGCAAAACTACTACAAGTCTTTGAACCCAACCAACCACATCACTGAAGCAAATCACGACATGGATCAATGGCCCAAGAACCCTTAGGAAGCCACAGCAATCTCCAGATCACCCATGCAACTCCGAGATGAGTCTAAACTATCTAACCCCATAATGTCCGAAAAGACCCAAAACTACAACACCCTTGGAGAAGACCACTTGAATTGAGGGGGTGATATGTGAGAAAGACAATCTGACCGTCATAGAAACCAACCTCAAGACTCTCTGAACATCCCATTTGAGGGGGTGCAGACCAGAACAGTTACAAACAGCAACATTCGAGTCACAATGAACTTAACTCGACAACTGAAGCCATCTTCAAGCACTGGGTGACTGACTTGCTGACTATGGTCAAGCTAATCACTTGTGATGGTGAACTGACCCATATCACCTACTGAAGCCCCCAAGAAACCCCTACCATCTGTCCAATCAAATGCACACCTGTATGCTGTCAAAACCATGTCCTTCATGTCATTATCTCACTCCAACTTGTTGCCACATTCACCCCACCATATCAGGCACCACTATCTGCCCTCTTCACTCTCTCAGATATCAACAGGGATGAGGATGCATCGCTGCCATTTGTCCTCATTGTCAGCAGTCGAGGCAGAGTTGTCCATTCATGCAACTCTGCAGGTTCCACCATCAATCAATTCTGTCTTACTAGACAATCAAATGGTTTTGATGAGATATGCAGATGAGACATGCAGATGAGCCAAAGTTTGCACTCAGAGCATGAAAAGCAGAAACAACTTGTTCTGATGGACTCAACCAGAGCCAGAAAATGTATATCCGACATGCTCTCAAAAACAGTATCAATATAGTGCATGGTCATCAATCATGCGATCCTCAAGAGAGTCTCAGAGATTTACCCTTAAGTTTGGGACATCATGCTCTATATCCCTCCAAGCAGCATCAGTCAACAGGAATACAATCAGATCACAGCCAAAACTAAGCTCAAGAACAAGCTATATCAACAGAAGGCCTATATTGATTGTGAGTGCACTGAAAACAGAACTTTCGGAACTACACAGTATCTACTGCCGAAACACTCATGGATGGAACTCAACAAACCACTCACCCCATCACTGGTCTGAGGGGGTGTGTTGGAGATCAGCCCATTGATTAGGACCTCAGTAGTACAACTTCTGTACATTAGCTACATTTCCTTATTTGGATAAACGTCGACCACTCATTGCATCACTGAACACTCTTTCCCTCCAGTCTCATACTCTCAACTGGAGGTAAGCTACACATTACATTGTCTATATATTCACTACTTACCCTATCTAGTATTTACTCTTTACCTCTAGGTAGTTATACTGCCCAGTCTCATACTCTCGACTGGAGTATTTACTCTTTACCTCTAGTGTTGTTGGCACACCAATCTCCAACAATCTTAACCCCTCTTTCTTTCTCTCACAATCATCATGACCACCTAACTAATTATCTAGATTCTCTCCCACATCCTTAAGGTTTCCATGCCTTTCTTATATCTGCTTTACCTTTTAATTGGTATGATCACTCATCAAGATTCAATCTTAATCATGACCCTATATCTTTCAATCAATATAATCATCAATTAAGATCATATTTTGATTATGACTCTGCAGAACCCTTAATGGGATCTCTGCCACAATTACACTCCTGATCAGTTACATCTTGTGATTAATCTTCCATTCTATGGTATGCACTGTATTCATCTTAGCTCTTCCATTTCTCTCTAGATGAATACCTAACCCTTGCATCATGAACTCTTACCTATATCTTATCTACCAATACCTTTAATACCATATACCCTAGACCATAGGTTACAGCTTGGTCTGTGCACCTTCTTGTACCATATATAAGGGGTTGTGCAAGGGCTGTTATCCCTCAGCCAAATCCACTTGTTTACCTCTCCTACTCTGCCTGCAAAGGTGGCCTAGTGATGTTTAAGTAACAGCAAGTAAAAGAGTAGCTATTTTCCCACCTGGTCTTCAGACTACCTGGGAGTGAGGCATTGCTCAGATGCAGTCTCATCTTATCCTCCCCTCACCCTATTTATCTCTGTGTGGTCATGCAAGCTTAGGACTCAGTCAAGGCAGAACCCAGTTAAGACAACCTGAACTATCTTTGTGAAGAACCTTTCTTTGTGGAAAACACTATGTGATGCAAGACAATTCACTAGTCAAGCAGATGTTATACCTGCAGATCACATAAGTGTACATTGCTGGTGTTCCTTATCATATTAACAGAATAGTATTTATAGTTGTTCCTTCTTTTCTGCAAACTTGGAGAAGATTCTGTTGGGTTACTGTGTGTACAGCCCCAGGATGGGGTTGCATTTCTGATCAAGCTTTCAAGGATGGCAACCTGGAAATAGCCATGCGATTACCCAAGAGCTGGACTCCTTGCCCCAAGGCTTGACTATGATTATGCCAGTCTCTTAGATGCTGGTATTTGTTATGACATCATATTCCATCACTGGTACTTTGTATTAGCCAGTGTGTGCATGACTACTCCCAGCATACTTTGTGTTAGTGTTGGGCATGACATTTTATGATCATGTGACCTGCAGGTCACATGACTTCTCTTTCCCTGATCACTTGACTACTCCGTTCCTTCACACTTCATGCCTTCACTCATCACATGCATCACATCTTCACTTTCTTCACCTCTTCAAACTCACACTGATTATCTTAGATTCTCCCATATCCTCAAGGCTTTCATGCCTTTCTCATCTCTGTCTTTACCATCTGATTGGTACAATCTCTTATCAAGATTACCATCTCAATCACAACCCTGCAGGATCTTGATGATCTCTGCCACAATCATCCTTCCTGATCTTTTACATCTTGTGATCAATCTTCCATTTACATTATACACTGCAACTTCATCTCTGCTTCTTCCATTCTGATAGATAAGTTGCCTAACCTTCTCCTCATAGACTCTTACCTTTTATCTTAGAGCCAATAGCATTAATACTGTATACTCTAGATAGTAAGTCATAGCTTGATCTGTGCATCTTCATGTACCATATATAAGGGGTTGTGCAAGGGCTGTTGTCCCCCAGCCAAATCCACTTGTTTACCTCTCTCACTTTGTCTGCAAAGGTGGCCTGATGATGTTCAAGCTATAACAAGTAACAGAGTAGCTATTTGCCTGCCCAGTCTTTGAACTGCCCAGGAATGAGGCATTGCTCAGATGCGGTCTCATCCTCCTCTCCACTCTCCTTTATTTATAACTGTGTGGTCATGCTAACTCAGGACTTGTTCAAGACAAAACCCAGTCAAGACATTCTGGACAACATTCTTTGTGAAGACTTCACCTTGCTTTGTGCAGGCACTCAATGATGGAAACTCTATGTGACTCAAGATGTTATCACAACAGTCAAAACGATGTTATACCTGTGGGTTGCATAGGTGTATGCTGCCAGCTTCCCTTATTATATTGATAGCTTTATTTATAGTTGTTCCTCCTTGCCTGCAGGCTTGGAGATGATTTTGTTGGGTGCTGTGTGGAATGCCCCAAGATGGGGTGGCATCCCTGACCAGCTTTCAAGGATGACAACCTGGAGATAGCCATGTGATTACCCAAGAGCCAGAATCCTCACCCCAAGGCTTGTTCATGATTATGCTGCATTCTTAGGTTGCAGTATTAGGAGGAAGTGTGCACAGTGCAATAGTCCATTGTAGTACTGGCAATGCAATAGTTTGCCAAGGAGTATGAAGATCATCCTCTCCTCATCCCCAAACCCTCTCAGCTATTCCAGCATTCCTTTCATTCAGATGTTCTCTAGGATTCAGTTGTTGATGCCAGATCACCTGATGGGTTATGGTGATGGAAGATAGGCAGGGTTGTGTATAGTGTTTCTCTGATCACTCAACACTTGGATTTGGCTAACTACTGTCCTGTGATCTGAAGAGGCCACACACTTCTTGAATATCCCCTGTTCTGAAGTCATAGTCACAAGACCCATATTTCTTGAAGAACATCTAGTGTTACATACTGAACCAGGCAGGACAGCATGTAGCCCTTGAGACAAAGCAGGGTCAATGGGTTATGGCATGAAGCCTTTGTATATGAAGGGTTTTGGAGGACATAGTGAGATGCTATCCTTCAAGGGAACTTCCTATAGACTGCTTGGGAATGACAGGTGGGTAATGACAAGTAGTAACCACAACTGGTATTGCTGAGGGCAATGTATGACTAGTACAAGGGAGATGAAAGCTAAAGTATAGTGCAGTATATGCAAGGTATTTATAGGTGGTCCTGCATACACAGACCACACTCTAGGGCAGGTGTGGGAGCTGCCTGGAATGTTGGTAACCTATGGCATAAAATGAGCATGATTAAGTAAGGAATGCTAATGAAGGTGGGACCATGCTGTGTGTGGAAACAAAAAGCAGAAAGAAGAAGCACAGATGATGGCATGAGAAATGGAAGTGAATGAGTCAGCATTTGAAGTCAAAAAGAGATGAAGGAACATTGGCATAGGGTCAACTATTGGAATGCAGTTGCAAGTGTCTGTAGGAATATGTTGATAGAAAGGAAAAATGTGACATTACCCCCCTACTAGAATTGAGTGGCCACACAAGAATCTTTTATGCCCAACTGTAGCTTGTGAATTCATGCATGGGGGAGCCTGTCATGTTACCATATGCCACATCATTGTAGATGTCATCACCATAATTGACTGTGTTGTTGTGGACAGCTGGGGTGTTCATGAATCTAGACAGCAGGAGGTTATGCATGGTAGGGAAATGGGGTTGAGGTCGTGGGTGCCCATGCTGTCTATTGATGTGGTGCACTGGGAAGCTGCAGATGGATGGGGGGTTGAATAAGTTATGCGACAACATCAATGGTAATGGTGGTGGGGACCTTGTGGTGGTAAGATTGACTGGGAGTATGGTGAACCTTCTAAGGGAGCAGCATTCTTGTGAATACCCTGGATGCCAGAGCATGTAGAAGGGGCATTGATATACAGGGCAGTTAACCCTAATGTGCCCAAAACAGTGGCACTGGAAACAGGCTTCATTGTACTGCAGGTGTGAGGGAGGTAGGACTACTCATCCTTGTGTGCCGGTCTAGTAGGTTTTGAGTCTTTCTACAATCATCATCTCGTCAAACAAGAAAGGAGTGAATGAGGCTGATGGAGATGACACCAGGGTGGAGGTTTCTGTTTCACTGGTGGGGAGATTACATAGATATTCATCAAGTCCATCAAGGAACTCTCTGAACTCCATCTGGTAGGCCAGCTCGAGTAGTGAGTTTTCCAGGGAGACTGCTACTGATCCCATGACCAAGATCAGAAAGGCGCACATGGCGTTTAAGTTATCATGAGTGTGGGACATGCTGGTGTGAAAGCATTGGAGGGTGAGGAATGCTATGTATAAGGATTGGAGAAGGGAGCCCATGTCTAGATGGGTCTCGATTAGGACTGAGAGGCAGGCATCTTGGGTGAAGGCTCATACATAAAGGGCATAGTTGACATCGTGGCAACCACCTCACATTCTGTGGGCATAAATTGGTAAGTCTATTAAGAGGATTCTGCTTCACAAAGAAGGATTAAAAGTATTATCAATAAAAGGGTTTGTCTCCTCCTCATTAGAGAGGATGTGGGGTGAAGGTGAAGCATTTATTGAAGTAGGAATATGTAATGGTGATGGGTCAGCATCCATTCCAAGTTGGGGTAGTTCCTGATGTGGCTGGACGACCAGAGTTGCAACATCTTCATTGGTGAGAGTATGGTTGGCATTGGTTGGGTTGAGGGACATGAAGGCAAGTTTGCAGGTGAGGGTGTAGTAGGTGATGATGGGGGTCTAAGGGAAGAATGGGGTTAGAGGTCATGACAGCTTTTATAATCAGTGAGTAGGAATTAGGCATGAGATAGGTCCCTTTCTAGGACTCATAAGTCATCTTTGGGAGAGTATTCTTTCCATTGGATCAGGAATTTGCAGGAAGGTGGGGTTCTGCAATGTCATATGATCTTTTCTATTTCATATTCTTCTTCACCATCTATTAGTTCCAGTATGGGTGGATTCGGTGTGTTTTCGTTAGACCTGTATGGGGATAGGAGGGAAGTATAGAAGATAGGATGTATTTTCCACATCTTGGATAATCTGAGCTTAAACATGATGGGGGATAACACTTGGGTAATCAGGAAGGGGCCCTCTCTCTTGGGTGTGAACTTTGGATTTACCACATTTTACTTTAGGTTGATGGCCTTTAGCCACACCTTTTCTCCTTTCTTAAATGGGATATACTTGGTTTTCGATCTTGCTTGCATCTTCATATGTGCAAGGTCATGGGTGGCTATGGCTTCCTTTTGTGTGGTGATAAGGTTTTCTACACAGAGGTTAGCAGATGGGTTATTTGTGGATAGGGGTATTTCTGAGAGAGGTCTTGGTTCATATTCCATTAGGAGGAAGAATGGGGATTTGCCAGTGATGGAGTGAGGGCGATGGTTATGAGTGAATTCTGCATGTGTAATAAGTTCCATCCAATTGGATGAGTGACTTCTGCAGTAAATACAGAGGTACATTTTGATCTCTTGATTTACTTGTTCCGTTTGTCCATCAGTTTGTGAATGATATGCTGTGGATAGTGCAAAATTGTATTTTAACAGCTTTTCCAATGCTTGGGTAAAACTTGATGTGAACTGTGGACCTCTGTCTAATATAATTTTGTTGTAAAGTCCAAATTGCTTGTATATGGACTCAAAGAAGAGGGTGGCAATGTCCACTGTGGAGGCTAATTTGTGAGTAGGGCAGAGAATTACCCCCTTCATAAGGCTATGGTTGACCACAACCAGCATAGAATCAAAGCCTGCAGATAGAGGGAGATCCATGATAAGATTGCAACTGATCTGTTGGAAGGAGCAGCACACAGCTGAAGTGATAGGCATGGATGAAGAGGTGGTCAGGTGGGTATTGGCCTTATTGGCCTGGCAAGGGACATAGTGGTGGATATAGGAGTGAATGGCTGTGGCCAGGCTGGGCCACCAGTAGTGCTGGGTAATGAGTGCCAGAGTTTTATGGTAGCCCAGGTGGCTAGCCAATTCATGGTGGTGGTGGTGGAATAGAATGGTGGGTCAGAGGTCTGAGGGAATGAAAATATGACAC
>JBBPJS010001448.1:0-10799 GCA_038088835.1 Singerocomus rubriflavus
CCTTTCTGTCAAAGTCATGTCCTCAAAGACCACTGATGAGGAAAACGCCCAGAAACTCAAGTTGGCCGAGCTCACAGATATACTACGTAGAGGTAGCAGTGCCATTTCGCGTGAGGAAACAGGCATGGACCTCGGACGCTTTCGGGATGCACCGATTGATGCAATTTTGGAAGAGTCGAGGGCGCGAGAAGGTGTAAGAGACGCACGAATAAACAAGGATCTCGCCACCGAGGGCGATGTCGGGGTTGACGTACCTGTTGTCAAAACAGAGGAAATGGAAAGGCTTCTTCAAGATGCCGAGGAGGAGGAACGTCAATTGCTTAGTGGTGTCGTTCAAGTTCAAAGTCGACTGTTCGAAGGCCAAGTGATCAATCGACGACAGAACAATCGACAGATTGCCGAGGAGTGGAGGGCGCTGCAGAAGCGTGCACGGAGCGACCAGCTCATTACGGTTGATGAAACATATGTTGTGGCGGGTTGCATGGGATATGATGAGGTGAGCGATCTAGACCAGAAACATGTTTGTTTCCGCTGTTGGACTGCTTTCCTAAACTGGTCATTTCAGCCCACAAACGTGGTCAAAAAGTCTCCCAAAAAACGAACCAAAATCAAATACGATTCAGAGGATTGGTGCATCTATTGTAGAGACGGTGGTGAATTGGTCGTGTGCAGTCAATGTCCTCGAGGTATGTTATTCCGAAACTGTGCCTATGGATTTATGGATCCGGCCCCCGCACCCACGCCACGACTCTTTGATACTGATTCCCTGCGAACTCAGTGTTCCATCCAGAATGTCACGGCATCACACCAGCACAGTTAAAGAGACTCCCATCGATCCCATGTAGTCAGCATAACTGTGCCGAATGCGGTCGGAACACCGCGCAATCCGGTGGGATGCTGTTTCGGTGCGTCTCCGGAAAAACTCCCCTCTCTCCGGGCTTGAATGGATGTTCCACTTTTTTTCCCGAATAGATGCCAGACGTGCCCACAGGCGTTCTGTGAAGATTGTCTACCACAGGGTGATATCGATGCCGTTGGTGACACCTTGCCCGAGTTGTACGTATCAGCATGGTCTGGTGTGTGAATATTACTCAAATGGCATGCGTTCGCAGCACACTGCTGGGATTCGGCGCACAGGCGACAGCCTATTACATACGCTGTCATGATTGCCATGCCCTCTGGATTCGGGATCCCGATGTATGGAAGGGGTGGGAGGAGGAGATGGCAGGAACGCAACAGAAGCTCGGGATAGCCGCAAAGGCTCGACAAGATGAATGATCCGACGTCGCTTGAATTACTCTTCATTATAACACACTGAACTCTTGCGGCTAAAACTACCGTAAACCTGATACATACAACATCCATTTTCCTTTGAAACACAAACGTGTAGCATTTTCGAGCTTGAAGCATATCATTACGGTTCAGAATGGTTGCTCGGCCAGCACCTCCGATATCTTGACGACCAACTCATTTGGATTCTTCAGCTCAGCTGCAAAGTAGGCCTTTGCCCCGCCGACTCCCTTGTTACGTACGACCTGCACAACGGCATCGTACGCATCGGGATTGGAAGCTCTCAAGACCCTGCAGACAAAGTCCCGCTTCTTGTTATAGATGAACAGCACATGAAAGGGAGAGTTGACAGCAGAGGTGACAGGAGCGCCAGTCAAACTGACAGGTACCTGGATCTTGATCACCATGCTCTTGTTCTCCGCCTCCACGTTCATGGTGAGTCCCGGTTTGAATGAGGGGCTAGAGGAGCTAACACCATGCATGTGGCGCACGAGGTCCGCCGTGGAGATTGTCCCCGATACGCCATCGTATGACGGCTGGAGCGTGACGGTCGTCGCCGCGGAAAACGGGTTGCATACAGGCTTGTGTACTCTCCAGTGTGCACCTGCCCATGCATGCGCAAAACGCTTGCATGAATGCCAGCTCGTCGGAGAACATGTAAACATCACCCACGTTGACACTCGGTCGAGCAGTATCGCACGAGATGACACCTCTTGCACTGCTTCAGCCCGTTCTGCTTGGTCTTGCAGTTCTCACACCGCTTTTCCTCCCATGGTGCCTCCTTTCCCTGGCGTCTCCGATCCCATCGCTGGACGGCAGCGGTGACCTTTGCTCCGAACGTCAAGCACAGCTTTCGGGGGGTGTCACCGTTCCCGTCCGCGATGTCCAGGTCCGCACCGCGTTCCATCAGGAGATCGATGAGCGTGATGTTGCCCCCGACAAATGCGAGGGTCACGGGCACCTCGCCGTACCGATTCTGTGCGTTCACGTTCGCGCCCTTTTCCAACAACAGTTGCGCGATCTCGAGGTGCTCAATTGGCGGCGTACATGCGTGATGAAGCGACGTGTGGCCCAAAAGGTCAGGTACGTCGGGGGGTGCGCCAGCATCGATAAGATAGCGGATAGTATCCGAGTGCCTCCTAGGTAGAGCGTCTGGTGAGGCGGGGCGAAGACGCTGTGCACCGAGGACGGTAAGCGCGACGAATCCGAGTTGGAAGGGCGTCTGAGTGGTGGTCAGATCTGGCGCAGCACCTGTTTCGACGGCCTAAGGCAAAGGAAACGCGAAATCAGATTCAAAGGGAGATGTCTCTTCGTATAGAGAAACACAGGGACAAACCTGTTTGACTGCATCATCTCTCCCGCATACGCACGCGAGTGCGAACAGGGAAAGTTTGTTGGTGTCGAATTTAAAGAATTCTAGAGGGGAAAAGGAAACAAGATTAACACACAAATGATAAGTTAACACATGGCGGGTGATAAGAGATAGCCGTTGGCACTGGATGAGCCAATAGGATTGTATGTTGGGGTGGAGAGTCGAAAACGACGCGACAAGGAAAAAGGGGACTTGCCCTCTTGGACCATGTTGCGTAGTGCCTCGCTACCCATGGTGATACTAATGAATCCAGACTTGTCAAGGATTTCCCTCATCTGGGGAGTGACGGACAAGCCACCGTCGTGTTGTGAACCTATTCAGATTATCTGATTAACACGCGACAGAGGGTGTGCAAGAGATCATACCCCAACTCATGTGTCCGTGAACAAGTCAAGGCTTGGATGTGGAGATGAGTCGTTGCAAGGCGCACTATGAACCAACTCTGCCGCTGACGGCATGTCGGCTGAGGAAAGCTTATTTTTGAACTCCGACGTTGTAGCACCGAGTCTTTGCCATCTCTGCCGAGTGTTGCACGACTTTTTTAACATGACTCTGTATACCTGTAGCCGAGATCTAGAATGATCCATGGCGAGGAACTGCAGGGGTATGTACTATAGGTTCAATAGAGGAACACCCGATAGTAGGACCACCAGTCAGAGAAACACGAAAGTCATTTTACAGGATCATAGCGACTCATGGTCTGACCTTTGTGCTTGGCTTCTTGGCGGAAAACCAGAAAGCTACGCTTTGAGTGATTTTGCTAACATGCCTGCGATTCATAGCTCGTGACACTCAGGCATCCACTATCCCGTTCGACACTCCGGAATGCAGACACTTTCCAAACGAGGAACACACAAGAGGATCACAACTTTTCATCTCCCTCCATTAACACCACTCTCTACTTTGATTTTTGTTACCACTCGCCGTCACCCATGGAAAAGAGACAAGGTCGGAGTCCGGGCGGCCTTTGAATACGACTTCCGTGACCAATAGCTTCTCTGAATTATGTCATCATTGCCGCTGCACTCAATTTAGCAGTTCTGAATGTAAAATGATGTTATTGTATAGCGACTGGCCCTATCATTCCATCCTGTATATACGGTCCGAGGAAAAAAAAATGCGCTTACGCCCCGCAATGGCCCGCCCGACGGTCGTGCAATAGGTCGTAAAAGGCGCCGTGAAGCGTCAGGGTATCCTCGAACGACCTGGGTAGCTTTACGCCTGCTAAAGACCGCAGAGTCCGTGACCCGATTCACCTTTGGGTTAGGCGAATAAATCCCGTCTGCGGTGTGCACCCTGTAATCTGATACTGTTGTCGATCTCCACTTTGACCCTCACCATTATGGACAAAGCAAAGGAAATTTGCATTCCCGAGGGGATCCACTCCCATGGGCCTGAGATGAAACGGTGATGCAATGTGTTGAGGTGCTGGCGCTGTCCCGTTGACCGAACCTGTCTTTATTGAATTTAGGGTGACTCGGTATTCTTTGTAATTCCTCCCTGGCGTTACCCCAATAGAACGAGATATTAATGCCTGCGTCCAACGGCACCGTTCGTCGAGTCTTGACGTCGGCTACCGTGTATTGACAAAGTGCACTTACGGCACAATGATGTAAGAAATATCACCCTTATCGTGCGTATATAGTGGTAGCGAGTGATAGGCGTGCGGTCTTTGTTTGTACCGAACACTGAAGCGCCCGAGGAGATGAGGGTCGGAAACCAAAATCGTGTCCACTTCGTCGTGTGAATCTCGTGTTGAGAGCGTTGATGGTATTTCTCTTGAGACACCATGTGGTTTATCGCTTTTGAACACAGCAAGGGGTCTCGGCCACCATTTTTCTTGACCCGACAGAGGTCACGTTGATGAGCAGGACATGCAATAGAAACAGTACTCCCACACGGCATCGATATTATCTTTGGACTCTGCCATGCACGAAAGAGGGGTGCTGTGAGGTACGCGGCAGTGGAACTGGGCTAGCTGGTTTCGTTCCAAGTCATGTTAGGGCGTGACTGTATCAGCACCTGGAACCACTACCTTTGTCACTTGCGGGTCAAGACTGGCCACGTATGGAACTGCCGGTCCGTCTTACGCAAGCGCACGCTCGGGTGTATCAACAAGCCAACTTTCAGGTACTCAGAGTGGCGCAATCCTACCATCGGTATCCATCTACGTCTTAAATTCGCGCGATGCAACGGCAGTTGTATTAGACCGCGGACCAAGTATAGGCTGGCTCTACATTTTCCCCCAGTGGCGTTACACGGTGTCGCATGTTGCTATCGCCCGCTTAAGAAAGCTTGACGTGTACTTTAAGTCGTGGTTCGATTGGGTGATGATAATCGATCGCTCGAACAATGATTATATTGAATCGGCGAGTCTGCTGAGGTGCCCTACTCCGCATGCGTCAACACATGGAAATCGAAACTTACCGATGCATCATCCATCTACTACGCCGATAGTGAGGTACTTGCCAATGTTAAAGACTGATCTGTCTGTCTTGAAACTCAAGCTTTGTTTTAGAAGAGGTCAGTTGAACACGTGTTTGAAACGCCGCAAAGCGACCCTGTTTGAGGAGAGGTCTAAACGGTTGCCGACTAGCAGATCATCCGTGTATACCGGCTGAATGTCCATACGGAGGTCTCTTGAATTCTTCCGACCTGTGTATTAATGTTTGCTCCCAGTACCATGTCCCAGAGAGAGCAATTTGGTACGACTTCAAGGTTTGGATCAGGTCTCAGTTAATCAGCACAATTGAGCGGTTATGAGCTCAGAGCCGGACTCTTCGGCCGGTTGCCCTTGTTCTCTTTTGATGGCCAAGAGTCCGTCGGCATTTTGTCTCTACTCGTCCTTTTGTGATCCAATGGCCTAGTGTGCATTCCTAATAGAGGCAGGTGGCAAACGTGAAGGTTAGTAGCCTGTGCTACTTGGTGTCCGAGCAAGCTATCCATGTAGATTTACAACTTGTGACCTTGGCGTTGATTGGAACATGGTTTGCTTCGAGATATGATGTGACGTGGGTTTCCATCATTGCAGTATGTACCACACACGGGTGGCCTCCCGGACTCAGCCGCGAGGCTTGGCGTGGGGGAGACCGCACAAAGAGCGAATACGCTATCTCGTGCGCAGCTTGGTGGCTCTATTGTCCATCATGACAGACCACCGTCTCCGGACACCATCTCGGTATCAATCTTTATGCGCAGCTCTGTCCACTCCGTTTTCAGCGTAACTAACTAGCAAGACACGTGCAGGTGCTTAAAAGGATGTTGGACACGCTGGCTGGATCCAAGGACGATATCGAAGCAAGCCCGACTATCGCTCGGGCATCACGGTAAAGACAGACTGCACTCAAATCTCCGCCAGATCAAGATCATCACGCTCAAAGTCATGAAAAAAATGGCAAGACGAGCTCCCAAAAACAGAATTGAACGTTTTCACTTTGGCCTTTCAAGACAGTGACGTGGGCGCGTTCAAGACACATTGAAAGGTGAGTTGAGCGCGTTTTAGGGACAAAATGGATGCCAACGACCCGCAAAGGGAGGCCTGGCCTCACGACCGATAGATCGGTTGTAACGTGGCAATAGCTGGCTATCGGGAGATGCCTGGATGGGCCGCGCGGCTGCGGGCGCGGTGGATTCATCATGATCGCAGGCGATGAAAGCCTTTTGCTCGATGTGTCTGCACCCACTCGACTGCTGCCCGGCAGGTGGCCATAAGTAAATCCGCTGGGAGCCTCTACACCCAACGGGAGAAAGATCATCCAAAGACCGAAGTTTCACCAATTTTTGCCTCAGGGCATTGCTCTGGCGCACACTGTGAGAAAGACGCACTCGAATTATTCCATCACTACATACTCGGCTAACGGTCATGCAGCTGTTTACGAGAGTTCCCGTGCACGCATATGGTCCTCTAATAGATTTCAGTCGCAAGCAATTTGTGGCCGGTGCCTGGGTATGTAGGTCATTGAGAATAAGGTTTGTCTCATGTCACGCTTCTTTTATCCCATTTTGCAAGATCTCCGTGTCCATTCTTACTGAATCGTAAACGAGCTGGCAACTGGAGGACGTAGCCTGTTCCCAATTCCTTTGTTTCTTCTCCCTCGCCAAACAATCTTTTTCAGTACTCCACCGATCTGATCTCTGCCTCTTTAGGATCCGTGATGCCTGCCTATTACATTACCCGATCGCTCATGTCCACCTGCTACGCGCCCCGCAACTCGTCGGTACATATAAAAGCGCGACCGAACTAAAGTGCCCCTCGATCTCGCATCTTATCCTTTTGATAAACATGCCCACTAACGTCCCCCACTCCGGACCCTCTACTCATCCCGCTCTCCGTACGTCGATGCTGCACTCGTGGATAGACCTCTCTCACTCCTCGTGCTAGATGTTCGCGATGCTAAAGATGCGCACGTAGTCCTGGAAGCCGTTAGGCTCAACATGCTCCCCCTCGTCAGACGTCGGCTAACTGCCAGCGAACGCGAACAGCTGGTCTCGGGGAACGTATTTGTATGGGAGGAAGCAGAGAACGATGGAGGTCTGTTGCGCTGGACCGACGGGAGAAGATGGTCAGTATCCCTCGTCATGCCCTCTCTTCGATTACTTATGCAAAGTGACTACCAGGTCACAGAGTCGGATGCGTGGTGACTACCTGTTCTACGAAGAAAAAATGGAGACCACTCAAGAAGAGAAAGACGCAAAGGCAGCTCTCAGGTACCCATCCTTTCCGAGACAACGATGGGACTGTGCTGACTAGCTACATTCAGAGCCCGACGGGCCACTGATCCGCTTGCACCTGCACCTCCCTCCAACAGACGAAAGGATCGTCCGAATCGCCCAAATGGGCTCACGAAACAGACATACTCAGCGCTTGTGTATCTTCCTGGATCAAGTCACCCGCATAAATGGCACGTAGTAGCCTACTTCACGGTGAGCTCAACGTCTTTCCACTGATTCATCTCCCCGTCGTAGCTTATCTTTTTGCTTTGCCTTTTTGTCCCAGGGGGACGATTACCTGCGACTCCCCGTCGTTGAAAACTATGATTATCTGCGTAACCTGCGAGTGCCAGAGGGCATCTTTATGTCCAGCAAAGCAAGCGGCGTGCGCAACGATCGCTATCCTACGATAGACTCGAGAGATGGATATACCCTAGTCGAATTTCCTTGTCAACCAAAGTTTGCTCACTATTCGCACCATCCACTGTCCCACGAAGTCCCGTCTAGACCTATGTCTTCCGCCTCGCCCGCTCCATCTAGCCCCTTATCCCCGCCGCATCGGCATCCTTACTCGCTAGTTTCACAACCTACCACGCCACGGCCTCGTTCTTATGATACGTCCCTGCCGGGTATTGCCTCCCTTACCAGTCCATACACGCATCCCGACCTCCTCCCAAGTTCATATGCACCCTACCCTGTCCGCCTAAATCACCCTTATCCAAGTAACTACAGTCCGCTCTCCGCCGAAGATAGGCGGGTTCTAAACAGTTTCCGTGTGGTGCTGTGAAGGTAATCATCCATGCTGTTTAGCCCCTTAATAATACGGCATCCCCCTCTACCATTGTTCGATATCCAGCTGTGGGATCGTTTTCACAGTTCCATTGTTTCGCTTCCCAGCACAAGTTGCCCGATATATCGTGTATTAATTGCATAGCGTAACAGTTTTTGCCGGACACCACCCTGGACCATAGAATGGCACCCTTCATCGCTAGACGTTGTCGCGTACTATATAGAGTTCTGCGTAGGTGTCCACGTCTTTGGAAAGTTTCGAGCCTCCAACTTCAGTCTCCAGCTCAGTTTCGGGTCCCATTACCATATTGACACGTATTACCCAACGTCAAGATTGATATATCGATATCTGGTACACGTTGCCAAACGTGAAACAAAAAAAACGCTCAATATCGCCCAAGGGTTCGTGTTGTTTGAGCGACCCAAACTGGGTGTTTAACGTAAGATTTTTGACCATTATAATAATTCCCTTGATGATATTTTTGCTAATCACCTTCAGGTGTGATGGTCCGAAGCAAGATCGTGTTAGAATTACATTGCACCCGTGTTGGTGAACAAAGGGAAGACGTGAACGAGGGTCTTCCCCCCAGACTCCACGTTCTGACTATGGGAGCAACGCCGGGTACAATGCTAGATGCTATTTGAGCATCGCCGGAATACTTTGTTCACAGGACCGGGGAACGTATACAACGTCATCTCGTCGATTCGCTCTAACCACGAGCACGCAGTCACCGCCGGCAACGGACCGGCTCGATGTCATAATCTTGTTCCCTTCTGGTCGCGCAGTAACCAACTAGTTCCAATTGCTCGCCGCCGTTGTGTTCCAGATATTTATATATCCCCTTGTGTTTAGGGAACAGCGGCCGGGCTTTTCTATACTTGTTTTGACACAATGAAACGCCTTTTTTTTTTTTTTTCGTGCATGGGGCGCGCGCCGGCCACCACGCTAGTTCCTTCCGGTGAGTGTTCCGACCTTTCCCGATCGTTTTATCACCACGCGTGCGCTTGTCTGCGCCCACCATCCCTTGCCCGCCGCGCATGACCATGATGTAGGCGAGTTACCTCGGAGGGTTAACGTTTTAACCGTGAAATCGATCAAATCATGGCATCACACACGCTTTTTCGCAACAAGAAAAAGAAAACGTGCCAGATGCTTGCCCATCCCTTCTTTCAGAGAAAACTCCTAGTGGTCAATCAGCGGGGATAGCGATATGGTCCGGGGTTGTCATAGGTTTGATTGCTGTGCTCTTTTATTTTACTCTGATCTATCTGTTTTGTTGACGATGCCACGGTTCAGTCGCCCGGAGGTACATACCTCCATCGGTTCGTGATCATGGTTCTGGTGATCGGTGGTGGGACGACGATGTCAGTGGACCCGGGGCAAAACTGCAGCATCGCAACACGCATGTTCATTCTCGACTGCAGATGCAGCAACTGTCAAACTTGGCAGTTTGGAGGAAGGGGAACGTATCACATCGGGATTGCGCAACACCGAGTAACCGAGCGCGCCAACGACATGGTCAGTCAGTAGGTGGAGGAGGGGGGAAGAACAATAACGCTCATTTTTAGACCGGCACAACGTTCAGGCAAAGTCCTTCCAAGATCTCGGTGTTCCCCCTATTGACCTCGAGTACAAGCACCCTTGTATCTCCGACACGGGCACCAGATGCCATTTTGTCAAGAGAGAGAGAGTCAAACACAAGCATCTGGACATGTCACACAGGATTTTCAGGTTCGGCAAGTCAAATTCGCCCGAGTGTCCCAATGCGGGGAGGGAATATTGGCGGCCCGGATCGAGCCGGTCGTATTTTGCCGAAGCTGACAGTAGGCCATTGGAAAGGCGCAGTATTTGTGAGTGTTTGATTGCTGCCGCGTGGAGAGCGAAGCGCGCTGCGATGGCGTCTCATGGTATCGATATATTTCCTTCCAAGGACGATGGTAATGGACCAAGAACGAGCAAGACCCGAGTTGGCGGCGAGAACGAAAAACCCCCGATGAATGGCGCAGTCTATTTAACGCTCGATAGCTCCGCTTGCCGTACGCGAAAGAGGAGTTTGACAGTCCTTGCGCAATGGAGTCCCTCGTTTCGCAAAAGAAGGACGGGTCCCTTTGTCCGCTCATAGCAACCGGTCTGGTCACACGGTCTCGCGCCAAGCCAAGTACAAAAAATTTGCATACCGCATGGAGCTCCATTTCTTGGTCCGAACCATGCACCGCACAAAGATAGCGCACGATGTGTTCGTGTGCGAATAAAACCGTCTGAATTGAACATCGTCATTTCATAATATCGGGAACGTCAATCTGACGATAAGAAAAAAAAAGTCAAGCTCATCCCGGAGTTTTCCCGTGAGTAACGCGTATGTAACTGCGCCACACGTTAAAGATGTATCGGAACAGCGTTGCGACGCAAGTCCGTGAAAAATCGCAGAAACGGAGAAAATTGTTGTCCTTCAGACGACACTTTGGAGGATTTAGCCATCTGTCAGGGGACAGCTTATGACAAGCAGCGCTGGTGGCGGCCAACCAGTCACTGCGAAAAAAATAGTGCGCGTAGAAGAATCAAGCCCGCACTCCCACAGGAGATGACACACTTGCCTCGGCAATGAAGAAATGGCGGAACCTCCTCCCCTTTCTTAGG
>JBBPJS010001449.1:0-10798 GCA_038088835.1 Singerocomus rubriflavus
AGACCCAAGTCACAGCTTGGTCTGTGCACCCTCATGTATCATATATAAGGGGTTGTGCAAAGGCTGGTGTCCTCCCAGCCAAATCCACTTGTTCACCTCTCCTACTCTGCCTGCAAAGGTGGCCTAGTGATGTTTAAGAAACAGCAAGTAAAAGAGTAGCTATTTGCCCACCTGGTCTTTAGACTGCCTGGGAGTGAGGCATTGCTCAGATGCAGTCTTATCCTCCACTCCTCCATTTTTTATTTATAACTGTGTGGTCATGCTAACTCAGGACTCAGTCAAAACAGGACCCAGTCAAGACACCCTGGAATATGATTATTATCAAGAAGTACTTTGTGAAGATAATCCATGTGACTTAAGAGTCTTATTGCAAGCTCAAGATGATGTTATACCTGCAGACATCATAGGTGTACACTGCTGGTTGTCCTTATCATATTGATGGTATTATTTATAGTTGTTCCTCCTTGCCTGCAGGCTTGAAGATGATCTCGTTGGGATGCTGTGTGATACTCCCCAAAATGGGGTGGCACCCCTGACCAGCTTTCAAGGATGGTAACCTGGAGATAACCACATAATCATCCAAGAGCTGGAATTCTTACCCCAAGGCTCATCTATGATTATGCTGCATTCTTAGGTTGTAGTATTAGAAGGAAGCATATATGGTGCAACAGTCTGTGTAGTACTGGTGATGCAAGAGTTCACCAAGGAGTATGAAGATCATCCTCCCCTTTATCCAATCCCCTCTTCACTATTCTAGCATTCTCTCTTCCAGATGTTCTCAAGAATTCAGTTGGTGATGCCAGATTATCTGATGGGTTATGGTGATAGAAGATAGGCAGGGTTGTATAAGTGTTTCTCTGGTTGCTCAACAAATATTGTGCTACAATCTGTTAATATCTGTTGAGATCAGCAATGACATTGACCATTTTAGCCTCAGATCCAAGAGATCCTGCTTCTGATTTAAAAAAAATGAAACATAAAGGTTATGGATAAGTCTCTGTAGATTTCCATCAGTGAGTATAAGAGGATATTGCTCATCAGATGAAGCTGCAGAATTAATCCTTAATGAGCAAGTCAAGATAGATTGTCACACTTGAGCACATCTGTGACAAATTTAAATCTCCTCCTCAGCATCAGAAGCTAAGCATAGGGAACCCATTAGACTTAGAGTCTACAACAATAGCATCTGACACTATCAGCCTATTATCTTCACACACATAATGCCATGCTTTCAAAAGTCTCAGAAGCATAGGCATACAGAGACTATGACAGCTCTTAAAGTGAAATATAAGTTTTGACAATAATTTCTTGAACTAGTTACAATTTTCAGTTTCCTACTTCATCTAGTACCATATTTAATAGCTTCTCAGGCACTATGCCTTACTACTTGCACTTATAATACACCCAATTCTTGTTCTGCAACCCTTTGAAACTTGGTCTGAGTCCTCAGGCTCCTTGCCTTAAAGCATTGCATGCTAACAACATCTGAGGCTGGAATTTCAAAGTCAGTACATGCCAGATGCATGACCTGGTGTGACAAAAAGTTTGCATTGCATGTGCAAAAGTCTACAAAAGTCAAAATCAATTCACATGTTGAATGCACACCAGAAAAAACCAGGAAAAATGTGTAGTAGATGAAACACCATTGTCTGAATCCACAGATTGAACCTGAGGCCAGTAAGTATCTTTGTGAAGATGTTAGAACAAAAATAGTGATTTTTTTGCACATGCAGGGCATTGCATATTATTCCCACGCTTTTTCAACTATCTCCGAACTACTACGACGAGTCTTTGGTCTAGACGACACAGGCGGCAAGGTCGTCCGAATACCCACTTCATAATGTACATTGTGGCCCATTCAGCTCTCCTCGTCAGTGCTTTCTTTCGGAGGGTGAGATATAAAACTCAGCAGGAAGGTTTCACAACTGTTTTGATGTATGCGATGCACATGGTAAAATTATTGTTGGCTGCGCACACAGCATTTTATGTGAGTTACGTGCATTTTCCCTCCTTGGCTCTCAAGCTTCAGTCCACCTGTAGGTTGCCACGTTGCTATGACTCCAGTCTGTATTAACCTACTAGGAAGATCAATGCATCAAGAGGAGACAAATTCACGATGGCATTACCGTGAAATATTCGCGGTAACTCCCGGGAAACGCCGTTCGATTGCATAATTCAAGTATCGTATCATGGTTCCTTGCTGCATAGTGCCGATCTTAAATGGATCTCCTATCGCGCAAAATCGACCCTCGTAAGCCTATACGTGAGGAGACGCCATCAGATCCAATGTGATCGGAATACATAAAAAGGTCGGCAGGCTGAACGCACTTCGGTTTCCCATTCACACTTGAAAGCTTTCATGTCTGTCACTAAAGGAGTCGCCCTCATCACTGGAGCAGCACAAGGCATCGGACGTGGCATCGCCCTTCGTCTCGCCAATGACGGCTTCGACATCGCTTTGAACGACATCTCGTCCAAACGTGATCAACTACGTGCTGTTGCAGATGAGGTCGAAAAGCTCTGTCGGAAATCGGTTCTAATCCCTGGAGATGTGACGGTTGAAGAGGAGGTGAAAGGGATGGTGCAGGAGACGGTCAATGGACTTGGAAGTCTGGACGTCGTGAGTACCCTACATGATACCCCTGGTTTCTTAGTTACATGGTTCTATAGATGATCGCGAACGCAGGCATTATTAATGCACCAACGGCAATGTTAGTATCAAGTAGGTCATGCCTAGCTTTGTTGCAGCTTGAACTGAGGCAGTATCCTCGTTACAGCCACGTTGGATACGTGGGAGCGTATCATGGCCGTAAACGCGCGCGGAGCTTTCCTGTGTTACAAATACGCAGCAGAGCAAATGATCAAGCAAGGACGTGGTGGTAGGATAATTGGCGCCAGCTCTCTCGCAGGAGTAGTGGGACTTCCATCGTGTGCTGCCTATTCTGCTAGCAAATGGGCCATCAGGGGACTCACACAAACAGCTGGTGAGAACTATGTTGATTCAAACGTGAACAAATTCTGATCGGATCAGCACTGGAGCTGGGACGATACGGTATCACCGTGAATTCATACGCGCCGGGTGTAATCAGGACTCCAATGTGTAAGTTATTGCCACGGCCTATGATATCTGCAATCGGTGCTTAGTCAGGGTAGCAGAGCATTTGAACGACCCTGCCACCTTCGCCGGCGTGGATGAAGATTCCACCAACTGGTTAACAACCGTATGCCCTCTCGTCTCGTACCCATCGTCTCACCGATTATATACTCAATTTCCCGATAGACAATGTCGCATAGACCCATCAAGACTAATGGTGAGCCAGAAGATGTCGCAAACCTTGTCAGTTACCTCGCTTCGAAGGAAGCCCATTTTATGACTGGTACGTACCTCGTCTGGTATAGTAGGCATACTCCTGATATTGACCTGAACAGGACAATGTGTAAGTTCCAATTCCTGTTCCTCTGACCGGTTGGATCAAGATGGTGTGCTGAATGAACCTGACATAGATTGCCGTGGATGGAGGAATAACCTTGTCTTGAGGCGATTTATAGTCGTTGATATTAAAATCGTGTTCGTTCAGTGCAACTTGTACATATCAAGTTTGACCAACACAATGAAGGTTTTGATGCACTCCATGGATGATGGAAGCTCGAGTGAAGCAAAAAAAGGAACCGCCTCTGCAAGGACATGGAGGTCTCGTCCAACCTTGCTATTGCAGGGATTACCACCTATTCCTTCTTCCCTTACCCGTCCAAGACCCATTCGTCTGTTGTTGCATTCACTTGTGGCTGCTTGCAGAACACTCGTCTGCATAGACTAGTCGTTAGATCTGCTGAAACCAATCAAACAAAGAACAATAAAGTGCCGCTCTGGGAATCCAGAAGAGAAGCTTTTCGTCCAAGGAATTTCATGCTATCCGCGGTTTGTCCTTCATCTCATCACGACTTGGTATCCATTGCAGCATCTGCAGATAACCTTAACTCTAATTTCATTAATGAGAAAGCATGCGACGGATAGCTTCTGGAAGTGATCGACTGATCACCGACAGCCTATACGTTCAGGTTACTATGCAGGAAATACTCCGCTATATCCCAAACGAGAGGTACGGTTGTTGTGAGAACGTGACGGCGCCTACAACATTCGGTGTACAATGTAAGTTCTTCGATGCGCATGAAAATGATAATATCTATTAGACGCAAAATCATATTGTAGGCGGTTGAGCAACGCTAGCATTGTGGTGCATGAGACGCCGATTTTGTTGGAGTTTGGCAAGCGCATCCACAGGTGCAAATACAGGTAACGTGCAGGAAATGTCTCCGATACAACTATCGCCCACCTTTTTGGCCCCGTTCTTGTTTTCTCCATCGACAGATACAGACTGTCATATGACCCCTTCGGTCTGAAACCTTGGATATGATCCATCTATCCCCTTTGCCCTGCTTTGTCTATCTTTTGTATATAGAACCAATCATGTACTCAATCACCCCAGTCTGTCGCAATCCGCACACAACTGAGGTGAGAATTCTATACTGTACTCTTTTCATACCTACTCGTACTGCTCGTAGTTAGTCTCGATCTACGATAGCATTCTCACAGGTTTACCCGCACTGCTGTAAGACCACTTTCTCGTTCAGGCCTTAAAGTATGAGCACTCTGTGACCAACTATAGCCAGGTTCTACCAATCAGTGTAAATCACCACCTTACCTGCATATGGTCAACATGTCTTTTGTACTTGGTGTCTGTCTGGCGAGTTATGAGATAAATACCACTTGACCATTTTTCACACACCGCGACAATACCAATCAGACAGATTCTTCAGACATTCTGTTTATCTGAATTAGATGTCCGAGATCTCTGACGCAGATGGACATCGATGACATCATTCGATCCCGAGTCTTCCCCCCAGTAAGGCTTTCTCGGACCCGAACAAGCGACTGCCCTGGCAGGTTTGCAGGACCTGTGCAATGATCGGTGGGACAAGGAACGTTCCCAACACTCATATGACCAGTCGGAGACGGCATTGGGCAGTGGGTTGAATGTAATCACCTCGGCTCTAAACCGAACACCGTCCTTACAGTATATTACGAGTGCCTAGCTATCCTTCTAAGTGCCTTAGTAATATTGCAAACATGACCAATGTTACACATAATTCTGAGTTGCAGCAGATGTGTTATAAGCAACTTATAAACCTTGGCACAAACAGCATAATGTTCCAGTATGTTTGTGGCTGTATCATAATCTTATTGGACTTTTGAAACACACTTTGCAACTTGAAAAAAGCTTCTGGTAGTTTATAATGTTCTTTGCTTAACATATACACCTTGACAATGCTGTTTAAGAATATAAGATGTCCAAAAGTGTTATGAACTTGTAATGATACTTGCATAATGACTGCTACAAGTGCTTGCATGAGTTGCATGAGTGCACATGTTATGACATCATCCCTGGTCATGTGACTCTTTTTGTCCCTTCACACTATCATGCCTTCACCTTGTCACATTATCACATCTCTTCATCTCTTCACCCCTTCATGACATCACACTGATTATCTTAAATCCTCACCACACCTCATAATATCCTTCCCTTTCTCATCTCTGCCTTTTCCCTTCAATCAGTATGATCATCAATTGAGATCACATCTTGATATGAATCCTGCAAGATTCTAGATGGATCTCTGTCATGATCCCTCCCATGATTAGTCACATCTTGTAATTGTTACAAACTTTGTATGAATCTTGCACTATGACTGCATGCTTGCACACACAAGTGCCATGATTACATCATCCCTGATCACATGACCTCTCCATCCCTTCACATCAATTATGCCCCTGACCCTTCATGTGTATCACATCTTCACATTCTTTTCCTTCACCTCTTCATAACATTACACTGATTATCTTCCATTCCTGATCACCTCCTCTTCTTCATCTCCACTCTTACCCTCTGATTGGTATGATCACCAATTGAGATTGTATCTTGATCATGAACCCTGCAAGATCCTAGATGGATCTCTGCCACAATCCCCCTTTCTGATCATTCACATTTTGATGATTGATCTTCCATCTTATATTACTTCCCTGCATTCATATCTGCTCTTTCATTTCTCTACCATATGAATGCCTAACCTTTTACTCATGGACTAGACCATTTACCTTATTGTTGAATAGCATTAATACTGTATACCCTAGACCCACAACACAGCTTGGTCTGTGCTCATTCCTGTAATGTTACAGTCAAGCCTGAGCAGGATGCTAACTATGGAACCTATGTACCTCTAGCTAGGTATGGAGGGATGTGGGATGTGAGAGTGGCCCTGCTGCTGGGGCTAGGGCCTATCTAAGTGAAAGGCTAGCCAATCAGGTTAGCCTGGAACAAAGGGATGAATCTGCTTAGCAAGATTCTGCAAGAGACTTCCTTTTAGATGAACAAGGTAACTCCTATGGAGTCAGTGGACATGGAGGGCTGAGAGGTGGTGAGGAGTAGCACAGCTACTATCAGTAGAGAGATACAATGTGCTGATATTGCACAAGGGAGCTGAGGACAGGTACCCTAGGTAGAAGGTACATACACAATGGAGGTAATGACAAAGCTAGGGAACTACCTATGGAGGGCTTGGGTATATATATGCAAGGGAATGGCACACGTGCTGTACTATAGGGTAGGCTGAGAAGCCTAGGATAAAGGGGAGTGCATAGGGTGTGTCTAAAGAAGGAGACATGTATCTAGATGTGGGATACTGCATGAACAATGAGGAGATGGTAGGAAGACCATCGACTGTGTGATTGCAAATGTCAACAATGGTGAAGTATAAACAATGAGAAAGCTCATCAGGATGTAAAATAGAAGATCAGAAGACAAAGTCCTGATGGCCATGACTAGGGTACACTGTGAGGGTGACTTGGTGTGACTTGAGGAGTGAGCTAGGGGCAAGACTTGGGACATGAGACATGAGACACAAGATGTGAGGCATGTGAGTTGCACATGATGAGTGGTGTGGGTCTCTTGAGCACATGATGTGGATCATGTGAGGAGGTCAGATGACTGGGGAGTCATAGGGTTGCCAGATTAGCTGTGGAGATGAGGTATACACTGGTGAGTGTAATACAAGTCTAGAGGCATGCACTTAGTGAGTGTAGCATAAGTCACAAGGGATACATTGGAAGGTGTAGCATAAGTTGGAGGGCATGCATGTTGGGAGTGCACTATAGGCCTAGATGCAAGTCTAGGGGCATGGGTGTTTGCTGGAGGGATGAAGTATGCACTTAGAAAGTGCATTACAAGTCTGAGGGCATAGTCAAGTGTATGAGTGAAGAGTTACAAGAGGGAAAATTGTAACATGTAATGTATATAAGAGGTTATGAGTTCAGGCTGTTCTTCCAGCCTAATCCACTTGTTACCTCTCCTATCCTGCCCTTAGTGGTGGCCTAGTGAAGTTAAAACTAAGTAAAGGACAGCTATTCACCTACTGGTCCTTCATTAGATCTCTAGGAGTGAGGCATGTCTAGAGATAAAGCCACTCCTTCCCCTCCCCTCTTCATCAAACCATCATATCATCCTAACAGTATTGAATTGCCAATGTTATGGCCAGTCAGCAAGCTTGTTCAAGCACTAGTTCAGAATTCAGAATCTAGAAGAATGGAAGACATTCTTTGTATCAAGAACTGACCCATGAAACTATCAAAGATCATATGATGTAGTCCCCATCATTCTGACTACTGATGTTATACCTGCGACCTAGAGTGTTATGTGTTACCTTGGGCAAGGTAGCATGTAGCCCTTGAAGTCTGGGATGAAGCTTATAGGGTCAAGGGTTATATGGGGAGCTGCTGAAACACATAGCAGCAGTTCTGGGACTAAGGATCAAGTTGTCAGACAACTAGTTGGACACTTGGAGATGAAGGGTTAAGCAATGATTGCTTCAAAGTACAGTGTACAGGAGTACAAGGGAGATGAAAGCTAAGGATCACATATGGTGAACTATGGGTTTATATAATGCACAGCCAGAGCACAGACCATGCTTTAGGGGCAGCATGGGATCAACCCAATATGTAGGTATCCTATATCAAAAGGAGAGCATATAATAAAGAAAGAAGAAGAGGTGCTGACAACAAGGGGCCTTATGGTGCATGAAAAAGAAGAGCAGAAAGTGAAACACTGGCTGTGGCAATGGTGGGAAAGGATAAGGTCAGCACCATGAAAATAGAGGAAAAAATGCATAAGGTTTTCTGATAGATAAGGTAGTGCCTAGCTGCATAGTGTCTGTTTAATAGTACAAGTGTAGTTGTGCAAGAAGAAGAGAAAAGTGTAACATTACCCCCTTGTTAAGGCTGCGAGTGTTTGCACAAGTCTTTTATGCCCAACTGTAGGACACTGATTTATGGATGGGAGAGCTGGTCATGTTTCTATAAGCCATGTCATCATATATGTCATCCCTGTAATTGACAATGTTGTCGTGGACCACTAGGGTATTGATGAATCATAAGGAAGGAGGGTTATATATGGTGGGTACATGAGGACAGGGGCAAGGATGCCCTCACTGTCATTGGGTGCACCTAATTGGTGAGCTATGTATGAAGGGTGGATTAGAGGAGTCATGGAATGATGTGGATGGAGAAGATGGAGGAGATCTGGTAGTGGTGTGGTCTACTGGGAGGATAGTGGCACACTGAAGCATGCATTGTTTCTGTGAGTGGCCTGGCTGTCACAGCATGCAGAAGGGGCACTGGTATACTGGGCAATTGATGCAGATGTGGCCAAGGTGATGATATTGGAAGCATGCTTCATTGTATTGCAGGTGTGATGGGAGAAGGACTACTCATCCTTGTGCACCAGTTCAGTAGGTTTCCAGTTATTCTATGATCATCATCTCATTGAAGGTAAGTGGTGCATTGAATGCAGAGGGAGTGGGGGATGTAATGGATGGTTCAGCTCCTGCGGTGGCTAGGTTCCATAGGTATTTGTCTAGGTTGTCTAAGAATTTCCCAAACTCCATCTAATAGGCCATTTCTAACAGTGAGTTCTTGAGGGAGACCATGACCAAGCTCATAACAGAGATGAGGAAGGCACACATGGCATTGGCATTATTATGGGTGTGAGTGGTACCAGTGCATAATCTCTGGAGGGCTAAGAAGGCCATGTACAATGACTGAAGTGGAGATCTCATGTCCAGATGGGCTTCAATGGGGACTGAGAGACAGGCATTTTGGGTGAAAAAGTGAATATGGAGGGCATAGTTGACATCATGGCATCTGTTTTGCATTCTGTGTGCATAGAGAGGTAAGTCTATGGAGAGCACTCTGCTTTGTGAAGGAGGGTTAGGATTATGATTAATAAAAGGGTTTGTTGTCTTCTCTAATGAGGAGATGAGGGTTGAAGATGAAGGATTCATTGTAAGAGGAATATATAGTGATGACATATCAAGAGTTTCTCCAAGTTGAGGTAGTTCCTGGAGTGGTTGGACAACTGGGGTTGCAACATTAGATGTGGTGAGGTGGATGCTGTTGGGGTTGGTGAACATGAAGGCAAGATGGCAGGTGAGAGTGTAGAACATGATAGGAGTCATTGTTTGTTCTAGAGTTGGCATCATCTTTTATAATCATTCAGGAGCCATTAGGTGTGGGATAGATCCCTTTCAGGAACCCATAAGTCATCTTCTGGGCTATATCCCTTTCATTGAATCAGAAAGGAGCAGGAGGACAGAGTTCCACAGTGCCATATGATCTTTTCTATTTCATACTCTTCTTTGCCATCTATTAAATCAGGAATGGGTGGAGCTAGAACCTTGCTGTCAGTCTTAAATGGGGAAAGAAGGGTGGCATGAAAGACCAGATGTATTTTTCAGGTCTTTGGTAGTCAGAGTTTAAAGGCAACTGGGGATATCACATCAGTGATAACAAAGGGGCCCTCACATTTCTGGGTGAATTTCAGATTTGGGATCTGTCATTTCAGATTAGTTGCCTCTAACCATACTTTATCTCCCTTTTTGAATGGCTTGTAGTTGGTGGTTTTGCAGTTTTGCATCTGCATTCTAGCTAGGTCATGAGCAGTGATGGCTTCATTTCATGCTTCTATTAATTTTTTGACATGTGTGTCTGTGGATGGGTTTTCAGATGTAAGGGCAATGTCTGGGAGGGGTTGTGGTTCAAATTCCATGAGGAGAAAGAAAGGGGATTTTCTGGTGACAGAGTGGGGTCAGTGGTTGTGAGCAAATTCTGCATGGGTGATGGATTCTGTCCAGCTGGTGGGATGGTTGCTGCAGTAAATGTGGAGGTAAGTCTCAATTTTCTGGTTTACCCTCTTTGTTTGTCTGTCTGTCTGTGGGTGGTATGGTGGACAGGGCTAGATTATATTTCAAGAGTTTCCCAAGTGTGCAGGTGAAGCTGGATGCAAATTGGGGGCCTTTATCAGATATGATTTTGTTGTATAGCCCAAAGTGGTGATATATGGATTCAAAAAAGAGGGTTGTGATGTCAGCTGCAGTGGCTGTTTTTATAGTGGGGCATAGAATTATCCCCTTCATAAACCCATGGTCAACCATGATCATGAGTGCATCAAAGCCATGTGTTGTGGAACCAAAGAGTTATGCTACTCTGCCAACTAACTCAACCAACCTAGCAGATAACCATGGACAAACAATGAATTCTTGAGATGCTAGGTCTGGATAAAGAGAATGCTAGGATAGCAGGAATGGGGGAACAGATAAAGGAGAGGACTGAAATAGGAACATCTTCAGGTATGAACTCCAGGACTACTCTTACAAGTCCTTGATAACCATAGTACTCTTGCAACTAGGTTCTGAC
>JBBPJS010001450.1:0-10796 GCA_038088835.1 Singerocomus rubriflavus
GTGTGAATAGAATGTGCACAGTCTCTAGAGACCATTTTCACACTGTTGAGAAAGAACTGCACCAGTAGCTAAGTCTAAAGTATCAGCTTCAATTTACATAGGGAGAGAGGTATTTGGAAAGACCAAGAGAGGCACAGAAGTGAATTGTTGTTTGAGTATGTCAAATGCTCATTGTTGATAATTTTTCCATTAAAATTCTTGATCTTTCTTGGTAAGCAGGATGAGAGGTTTCGAGATTTCTGCAAAGTCATTGATAAATCTTTGGTAATAATTGTAGAGACCCAAAAAGGATTGCATGTCTTTCAATTGTTTTAGGGTTGGCCATTCCAAGATTGCTTGTACTTTGCTCAACTGCATCTCTACCCCCTCCTTAGAAACTACCATTTCTAGAAAGTCTACTTTGGCTTGAGAGAAATGACATTTAGATGGTTTGGCATATAGGTCATTGTCTCTTAGCCTTTGCAGAACTTCCCAAACAATAGCTTCATGTTGTTTCTTTGTTTTATTTTTGGTGAAGATGTTAACATCATTCAAATATATTAATATGCAAATCCACATATCACCATAGATGTCATTCATCATTTGTTGAAATGTGGCTGGTGAATTTGTTATGCCAAAGTACATGACCAAGAGTTCATAAGAGGCTTCTGGTGTTATGAAAGCTCCCTTCCATTCATCACCTTCTTTTATTTGAATGTTGTTATAACCCCATCATAAATCTAGGATCATGAACATGTCAGCTCCTTTGAGGCAATCAATGAGAGTTGAGATAAGGGGTAAAGGATATGCATTTTTGATTGTTCCCTCGTTGAGGTATTGATAATCCATTACCATTCATTTTTTCCCATCTTTCTTCAGAATAAAGAAAATGGGGGCAGTTTGTGGGGATTTGGATGGACATATGTATCCCTTCTTCAACTCTTTTTGCAAAAAGGTTCTTACTTCTTCTTGCTCTGTTTCTGAAAAAGAAATGACTCATCCTTTTTTTGGTATGAAATCTGGTTTTAGATCTATGCTGTGATCCCAGGGTTTTTGTTCTGGCATTCTAGTGGATTTAGTTTCCAAGAAAACATTCAAGAAGTCATAATAAATGGTGGGTACTGCTTTCTTTAATTCTTGCTCTTCTTCTCAGGTTATCATATATAGTAAGGTTGTCAAGAGTTGGTACTGTTGACAATGAGGAGTGTAATAGGAAAAGGTGATAGTTTTGTAAACCCAATCAATATCTGGATTGTGTCTTGCTGTTACACTTTTCTTCGTTCCTACATGCACTACACTTTATCCTAGACTATGCGGCATATAAGTGCTACCTTCGTCCCTTATATCTCGAATGCTGACTCATTCTTCAAACCCCTTTATGCCATAGGCTGTGCTTCTCTTTCTGCTCTTCACATCTGCACACAGCATGGTCCTCTTATTCATCAGCATTTCTTTTCATTGCCTTATCATAACCATGCCATAGCCTTGTCAAAGCTCCCATTACGCCATTGACTACCACTGCCATGGGAGCTCTACTTCTGCTATTGGCTACCATTACTACAGTACTCTCCCATACTCCTTTTATGCCATTGGCTACCACTGTTCTGGTAGCTTTCTTTATGATAGTGGTTACTGCTACTCAGGTATTCTCCCACACCTGCCCTTAACCAGGGTCCAGGGTACATTACAAATACTTATACACACGCCCATAGTACAGTACCTTAGCTTTCATCTCCCTTGTGCTTCATTAGTACTTGATCTTGTCAATCTCACGCTTACTCCTCTGCTCTTGTGTGTCTTTGTCTCTACGACTAGGCAATCCTTGACCCTTGATGCCTCAATACCTAAGGCAAACCCTTGCCGGAGTGCTTCACGATATGCCCTTCTACCCTTGTACATGAATTGCTGACTCGGCTTAGTCTTTCAAGGGCTATGCGCTATCCTACCCAGCCAATGCGTAACACTTGCTAACCAATCATAGCCAATGATTAATTAATGGGTTCCTAGGGTTGATACCAAAGCGTCCAACATTTCTGTATGTCCTTGTAGAGTTACCACTATAGTAGTATAGTGGTGTAGTGTGCCTTGTGTATTTATTGAGCCATCAGCATTGATAGCTTTTAAGAGTCTTGCTAAAGGTTTTTTCTCCAATTGATATTTTTCAATGACTTTGAAATCAATGAAAAGTATTGCAAGCATCAGAGTCAAGTAGCACTTTGAGGGCTACTAGACAATCTTGCCCTTCATACATGAAATTAATGTTACATGGGATGTTAAACTCTCCATGATGAGCTAAAGTTTTGCTATTTTCTGTAGGGGGTTTATAAGTTAATGCAGCAATACAAACTGACCTTATAAAGGAATTAAGCACACTATTTTTCTTTTTCAGTGCCACACTTATTTGAGACATCTTTACAGAAATTCCAAAAGCACATTTGATTGCAGAATCAAGTTCAGAACTATCAAAATCTGAAGATAAATTAGTAGTAATGAATTCTGGTAATTAGATTGTCCTTTGATCAAAGTTACCCCTATTTACTTTGGTCTGAGTTAGTTTAAAGATATATTGGTAGCTTGCTTGGCTTTATCTTCTGAGGCAATCCTATCTCTCCAATAGGCCTCAGCTTCTTCTATCACATACTGTGCATGGGATGCCATAATTTGTGAAGAAGAGACTGCCTGCACTGCTACTGCAGCAGAGTCTTGCATATCATAGAGCTGTGCTACATGCCAACCATTTTCATTTGATTGTTGTGAAAACTTGGTTCCCATCATGTAATTTTGCACATATTCTTGAGGTGGTACATACTTGCCCCACTGATTGTAGATCCCTTGCTGTTGTATCAGAAACCTCCTTGGCAATTTACAATCTCTGGCTATGTGTCCAAGTCCATTGCAATTATAGCATTGCACATTCAGATTGTTGGGGTTTCAGGATGGGAATCTTTGTGCATCTCTAGCTTGAACAGGTCAAGTTTATTGTGCTTCTAAATCCATGGATGCTCCCCTTCCTGGTTGTATGCCCATGGCAGTGAATTTAGGGTTTGCAGCTGGGGGACAGGCTGCCAGATTATAAAGTTGAGGGGAAAAGAGAGGACAAGTGGTTGGGTTAAAAGGAGGATGTGACATTGGCATGGAGGGATGGAAGTTGGCAAAATTGCCTCTCTCTTCTTTTTCTTTTTCAAAGGCTAGTCCTACCTTTTTGACAAGTTCCTTAAATTCATCATAGAATACCTTGGAATCTTGCAGATTCACTTGATGGTATATCAGTCTATCCACCAAGCATTTAAGAAGGGTGAGGGCATAATCATTAGAGATTTCAGCTTCTTTTGCCAACAACTCAAATTGACTTAACCATTCAAAGGTATTACAACCTCCTTGTAACAGCCATTCCAACTTAGAGAGCTGTTCATGTGCTAGGGTGTCGATCTGGAAGTATTGATTGAATTCTCTTTTTAGCCCTGTCATTGTTGACCATGCTAGATCTCCATATTCAATTCCTAAGATGGGTTTTCCATCTTTATCCAGATGAGGCTTCTTTTCCAATATTTCATATTCTTCAAGCTTTAATCACATAAAGAGTTGTGCTTTGGTTCCTTTTAATCTTGATAGTATTGCTGCAACTTGCAGCTTATTGCTGCTCCATGTCTGCATGCCTTGCCATAAATATATTTTTGTCATTCAAAGTTTATATGTGTTGTGGAACCGAAGAGTTCCATCTACCCAACCATAAATCTAACCAACCTAGCAGATAACCATGGAATAATATGATGAATCCATATGAGATAATATCTGGAAGTATAGAGTGCTGGATAGCAGGAGTAAGGGATTGGATATGATGATAGGACTGAGTTAGAATGTCTTCAGGTATGAACTCCAGGACTACTCTTGCAAGTCCTTGATAACCAACGTACTCTTGCAAGGTGGTTCTGTCTTCCTCCTAATACTAATACCCTATGATACTAGCATAATCATAGTCACACCTTGAGGCAAGGATTCTGGTGCTTGGGTAATTGCATGGCTGATTTCAGGTTGCCATCCTTGAGAACAAAGGCGGTGTCACTGTAGATCCATGGATCTGTACAATAACCCTAATGGATGTTCCAATGAGAGATGCTGTGCTACTTGTGGCTTAAATATCTGTGAATGCTGGAACAATATGATAAGACCATCACAGCAACGATGGCTTCTCATGGTCACAGATATAACATCAGTAGTCGGTATGATAGAGAACTACATTATGTGATCTTTAATAGTTTCTTGATACTAGGTTCTTTTAATGAATGTCTTTTGTTCTTCTCTGTACTGAGTTCTGTATGAGCAGTTGAACAAGTTGGCTCGCTGGCATGATGTTGGCAGTATGGTATTGCGAGGATGATACAATGGTATGATGGAGGGAAGGGATAAAGGTTAGCTTTATCTCCAGATGTCTCACTTCTAGGGCTCAATGAAGAGGGCTAAATGAATAACATCCTTTACTTGATCTGTTGTCACTAGGCCACCTTAGTAGGCAGGGTAGGACATGAGGAAACAAGTGGATTAGGCTGGGGGAACAGCCTGTACTCATAACCCCTTATATATGTTACAGGAATCGTGCACAGACCAAGCTGTGATGAGGGTCTAGGGTATATGTAATTAATGGTATTGAACTACTAGATTAAAGGGTAAGGTCCTTGAGGCAAAGGTCAGGCATTTATATGGAGTGGGAAGATGAAGAGCAGATATGAATGCAAGGAGTAAAGTAAAATGGAAGATTGATCATTAAGATGTGAAAGATCTGGAGGGGTGATCGTGGCAGAGATCCATCTAGGATCTTGCAAGGTTCATGATCAAGATGCAATCTCGATGTGTGATTGTACCAATTGGAGGGTAAAGGCAGAAATAAAGAAGGGGAGGTGATCAGGAATGGAAGAGTGATTGGTGTGAGTCATGAAGAAAAGGAAGAGATGAAACTTAGAATGTAATACATGTGATGGGTGAAGGTGTGAAGATATGAAGAGATGAAGTGGTCACATGATCAGGGAATGTGATGGTCATGTGCACTCATGCATGCAAGCATGCAGTCATAGTGCAGTGGTTCATAGTACTGAAGTACAAGTTCATACACAAATTCATAACACTTTCCCCATCTCTAGGATGGATTCCAGACATCCAAAGATTAGGGAGAATTTGTGTGCAGAATTCATGTGTGTCATGAATAAAATAAACCATCATTCAATTACTTGAACTGATGATTATCCTGTCGTGAAGGGTGGTGGGAGAGGACTGGGCAGTCAAGGCAATCATTGATGGAATGCAGTGCTTGAGGGCAAACTTGAGAATGAATATCCCAAATGTTCTAGTGACTCTTGAAACCCATATCCATACTAATGGTGGAAGAAACTAGAGTTCCATGTATGGCCGAAAAGGGATGCAAATAGAATTCCATATGTTGCAATAGAAAGCATATGACAAAAGACGTGGAAGAGTTTTGAGGATCACTTTGCCAAAACCTATAAAACCAAAGGGAAGAACTAAACAGTTTATGTGTTATGTTCAGGACTTTTCTGCAGAGGATGAATAATAGAGAGTTTGATGCAGAATCTCAAAGAGAAGGGCAATAAAACCTTTTGTTTGACAGATAGAAATCTTTGATGAGAGAACAATAGAGTTGAGTGATCTGCCAACTCATGGAACCAGGGGGATGAAGAGCCTTTTACAGACTTGCTTAGGTCCAAGACACTTTAAAGTCTTATCCAGGACTAAAACACTTTATAGTCATACTAAGGACTTTGAAATACTTCATTGCAGATGACCATGATATTTCCAGACAGCATTATCATTGATTCCATAAATAATTCCATAGTTTATCATCTTTGGCTAGACATGCATTGCTTTAAGGTCTCTAGCTAGATCAGAAGGAAAAATGATATATTGAACTAGAAGAACTTGTTTGAATACTTCTTCTTATCCTTGATATGAATTTCAACAGTGACTTTCTCTATATCCCAGGGAGTAGATCTTCAGGGTTACTACTTGTTATGAATTGTGTACAATACTTGCTACAAACACAGTACAATGACTGCTTGCATACACAAGTACTTCTCATAATCAATCCCTGATCACATGACTTCTCTCACTCCTTTCACATCTTCATGCCTTCACCCTGTCATGTCTTCACATCTCACACTCTCTCCCTTCACATCATCACGACCTCGCCAATCAATCTCTTATCTTGATCTCCTCACCTTCTTCATCTCCATCATTTCCTCCGATCAATATGATCACTCATCAAGATTGCATCTCGATCATGACCATGCAAGATCCTAGATGGATCTCTGCTATGATCCCCCTTCCAGATCCTTCACATCTTGATGATCAATCTTCCCCTCTACATTAAACCCTGCATTCTCATATCTGCTTCTTCCATTCTAATATATGAGATGCCTAACCTTTGCCTACAGGACTTTACCCTTTACCCTACCATTCAATAGCACTAATAGCATATACCCTAGACCCTAGTGTACAGCATGGTCTGTGCACATTCCTGTAACATATATAAGGAGTTATGAGTACAGGCTGTTCCCCCAGCCTAATCCACTTGTTACCTCTCCTACCCTGCCCTTAATGGTGGCCTAGTGAAGTTAAGACTCAGTAAAGGACAGCTATTCACCTACCAGTCCTTTATTGGATCTCTAGGAGTGAGGCACATCTGGAGATAAAGCTAACCCTTATCCTTCCTCTATTATCATACCATCATACCAGTCCCTTGTATCACCAAACCACCAATGTATTGGCCTACAAGCAAGCTCGTTCCTTGACGAAGTACAGAACCCAGTACCAAGTAGAATGGAAGACATTCTTTGGAAGATACCAAACCTCCTATCATCAAAGATCATGTGATGTAGTCCCTCATTGTTCAGACTACTGATGTTATACCTGCGACCACAAGAGGCTATCATTGCCATGTTGGTCTTATCATATTAGAATAAAGCATTACAGATATTTAAGCCACTAGTGACACCACATCCTAGCTAAAACATGCATTGGGGTTAACCATTCTGAATAGATCCACACATCTATGGTGACACCACCTTCGTTCTCAAGGATGGCAACCTGGTAACAGCCATGTGATTACCCAAGCACTGGAACCCTTGCCCCAAGATGCGACTATGATTATACTAGTACCATAGGATATTAGTATTAGGAGGAAGACAGAGTACCATTGCAAGAGAATGGTTACTATCAAGGACTTGCAAGAGTAGTTCTGGAGATCTCATTGTAGAATGTCCCCCCACCTTGATCCTCTCCTCATATCTGATTCCTCTTTCTGCTATCCAGCACTCTTTTTATTTGGATGATATCTCAAGAGACTCATTGTAACATTCCCTGGTTATCTGCTAGGTTGGTTAGGTTGTGGTTGGGTAGACAAAACTCTTTGATTCTGCAACACTACTTCTCGCTGGCTTCACCATTTTACTGGCTACTACTTCCTTGGAGCTTCACCTATTGGATTGAGGAGAGAAAGAACAAAATGGTTCTTGATAAGTGTGGGAATGCAGGGTACTTTTCTTTTCTTGACTTTACTTGAGCTTCAGATAGAGCCTCACTTCTCCATGGAGACAAATAACTTTTTCTTGGCATCTTGTGCAGTCTTGAAAATACTTTTCCCTTAAGTCTTGAATGAGAGAGAGATGGGGATTTCTGGATTGATGATCTAGTAGAAAATCCAAACATCTAGGATGATCTGAGTGGTGACAGAGGATACTGCTGGATACTAATCTTGCCAACTTGATTGGTTTGGTAGTTTATAGTCTTTCCAGACTCTAGGCAGTTTATCAATATGCTGATCTAGATAGTTTTAAATCATTCCAGATTATAGTTTTAAATTGTTTCAGATTATATCATAGTTTATAGATATTGGAGTCTACATGGAAAGCTTTGATGTAATCTCTGCAATTGGTTTTTCAAAAGGAACATGTTTATCCTAATATCTGAGCTGAGAGAAACTTTTCTTCTTTTATACTTTTGTAGTGTTTCTTTTATTCTTTTGATCTTTTGTATATTTCTTTTATGGGTTTTTAAGAAAGGATGCAGCAAGAGAAAAATGAAGAACATAATTGAGGAGCAGTTTTTGATCTTGAATAATTGATAGCCTTGATAGTCAATGAGACTTCCATTGTGATGAAGGAATATCTTGGACTACGATCTTATTTTTGATCTTGAACATTTCCTAAAAGAAAAAGAGAAAGGAAAAGAAAATAAACCTTTTAAGTTCTTGTTCAGAAATGAATGAGTTTCTGTTCATCTCAGGAATCATGACATTTAACAACTGTGCCAAATGTCAACTGTGTTTCTGTTCTGACAGTTAGAACTAATAATCATTGAGTGAACAACCACCAGAAAGTCTTTAATGTCTCTTCAAAACAATTGCATCCTTAATTCATCGAGTCTTTCGACAGGGGCCTCATTTTCCTTTCAGAATGAATAACCAGTGTTCTGAACCGATATACCTTGAACACAATTTCCCAGTTTAACAATGAGGCAGATTGTTGGAACTTGTTTAATAACTGAAGTTCAAAGTCGGGGGTTTGAACAGTTTCTAAATATGTTCAGATTCTATCAATTGTCTTGTTATGACCACCAGAAAAGTTTAACAACGTTTCAGTCATATCTTCTTCTTGATTTGATTCTTTTTTCCATTGAAGGCCTCACTGTTTCTTCAATGAATAGTCTTGCAACCTCACTTCATTAAAACTGAATAACCATTCGCCAGATGATTATGAGCCTATATAAACCTTGAAAAAAACTTTCACATTTAGAGACTGTGTGAATTGTCTATGACAGTTTCTGTACTTGTCCAGGTACTAGGGTTAGACATTTTTAAATCATGTCTAGGATTGAATAAGTTTCTGATCATTTTAGGATCTTTACAAAGACAATAGTCAATGAAACAGTTTAATGTCGTGTTGGACATCTCTTGACTTTGACAACCTAATGCCTTGGCCTTGAGTTGCATATTTGAGTTCTATGCACATTGAACATTAACAAGAGAAGGAAAACTTGAACAGATCTTCAAAATAAATTTCTTCATTGCAACTTGACTTATTCATACTAATAGGGTGCCTAGGCTTTCGATATCTTCATTCACAATCTTTCAAAGCTACGGTTCTTGATTCCATCTAGAGTCCTATTTCAACCCAAACTTTTCATAGGCGTTTCATGGTCAGATATCTTTGGCTTTGACTAACTGGGCATATGGCTTCATCATATCTTGAGTCTAAAAAATTCTTGGATCCTTCTTGTACATCTTCTCTTATCCTTGCTTGTGATGAGTTTTACATCATACTTAGGACGGAGCTGCAAAAGAAAATAGGAGAGTTGGATAGATGATGTCATCAGTGGGGAAATGTCAATGAGGGAGTATTTAGGAATGGAAAGGATTGATGCAGTTGAAAAGAATCTTGAGGAGGTACAATTGTTAACCATCTTGTTATCAAAACTTCTTCTTCGATGGAGACTTCATAAAGAGACTTTGATATTATCACAGAATTAAGCAACCATTCTTTTTAGTTCATTGGCCAAGCTCTGTTGAGGAGACCCTGTGGATGAACACTTGATGTGTCTTGATCATAAGTGTACTGAAGGAAGAGTTCTTGAGTGGCAATGTGAGCAGTTCTTGAATGAAGGCCTAGTATGGTGTGCAATCTGGTCTTATTAACCCAGCTGTCTCGAAGGATGTGTTTGATGCCTGTTAAGATTTCATAGACTTTGTTGACCAACCTCTATTTGATTCTATCTTCTTTGTTTTTAAGAACACGAAGTTTCACTTTGTCTTGTGCAAAACGAATCTTGGGACTGGACTTCTTTTGGAGCTTGCTTTCATGATTCCACCATGGTCTATTCTCTAACCCACAGCTTCAGCAAGGTGTTTTGGTTTTATACCAATCTTCTGATAAGCTTCTTCGATAAAAGAAGTGACTTCAGTTTGCGAAAAAGATCACAGTGTAGAGCGAGATATTAAACAAGTGTTGCAAGGGAATGCACTGATGGGTCTGTGAAATGAAGATCGATCCATTGAAGGTCTTGTAGCTGGACATGCTCTAGGTTCCAGTAATTGCAGTATCTGGAGCAAAGGGCTTGACAGACAGTATTCTAATGGCTCTGCAGCCACACTATCATATGATGTCACAAGTGTCAACATGAATCTGGTTTTTGGTGCAAAGGTGTACATGGATATATTTCATTGTTTCATAGGAAGTCATTAGGAAGGTTCTTGGATAAGGGATGTGGCCTCTTCTGGTTGCAGGCCAGTAAGCAGCCTAATCCAAGTGTTGCAGAACCAAAAAGTTCCATTTACCCAACCACAAACCTAATCAATCCAGCAGATAACCAGGGAACAATATGATAAATCTGTATGAGATAATATCTGGAAGTATAGAGTGCTGGATAGCAGAAGTGAGGGATTGGATATGATGATAGGACTGAGTTGGGATGTCTTCAGGTATGAACTCCAGGACTACTCTTGCAAGTCCTTGATAATCAACGTACTTTTGCAATGTGGTTCTGTCTTCCTTCTAATACTAATACCCTATGATACTAGCATAATCGTAGTTGCACCTTGGGGCAAGGGTTCCAGTGCTTGGGTAATCACATGGCTGATTCCAGGTTGCCATCCTTGAGAATAAAGGCAGTTGTTATAACATTGTATATTTCCTTGCACACTTTTCACTTTTTCACTTTTATCTTATCTTATCTTTTCATCTAATCTAATCTTCATCACATGACTAGGTCAGGTGACTGATCACATGACTGATCACATGATCAGGCCTAGACCA
>JBBPJS010001451.1:0-10796 GCA_038088835.1 Singerocomus rubriflavus
AATACGAGGGCCGTGCAGGAAACGACCAGAGCGTGATTCCACCCCATGTAGCCCAGGCATCCAGTGGGGCTGGCACCCCTACCAGACCTGGAACACCAGTAGCCTCTCCTCCAGTCTGCACCGGTGGCTCTGGATCACAGAATACCCCCATCCATCCAATGACTGCGACCGAAGACTTGGAAGAACGCGGATTATAGATGGCAATGGAAGGAGGTGACTTCCATCCCTCGTTTCCATTCCCAACTGCCACTCAACGGATTCGCATGATCAGTGTTCCCGGAATCAGAATCAGGCTCTCTCTACCGTCCTTGGGCAGCGAATTCCCGCCCACTCCGCGTGGGTCCCATAGTTCTGCTCGTCGATGCAGATACGGTCGTGCCGGAAGATTCTCTTCGTGATGCTGCGCGCGGATTCGCGGAGCTTGCGAGCCAGGAACTCGGAGTACTCCAACACGAAAGTGGTCTGTAGCTTCGATCTTCCTTCTCTTGCTATAGCTAGGTGTGCTCACGGACAGTTCAGACGTCATGCGAGTTGTACACCACTACTTTGAAAATGGAATAGCATCCTTCACGCATCGAATCAACAACTGTATATCCATAGCTTGCGCCAACGGTGAAGTGGCCCCGTTTGTCGGTCATAATGCCTTCCTCTGCTGGCAAGTACTTCAAGATGCGGCGTTTGTAGACGCTGCGGACGGTAAAGAGAAGATAAGATTTGGGTCCAATGTGAGTGAAGACTTTGATATGGCTCTCAGATTACAACTACGTGGATACATCATCCGGTACGCCGTCTCCAACCCACACTCGGAGATTGCTGGGTAATTTATGTGTGCTTCTGATCCAGATGGGGATCATCAGCCACTCATAGTTGTTACCACTTCAAGATGTCCGTCTGGGGACCGCAACGAGTCTGTGCACTGCATCTTGTGGCCACACTATGACGATTCAATAAAGTCGGTACATGTGGAGTTTATAAAAGGTCGAACGTAGATTGGTGTCGTTTGGGTAGTCCCCTGCTGCGGTATACCAAGTAACTTCACCGAGTCGTGAATCCAGTACTACATCACGAATAAATACAAATAGAAATTACATCTCGAAACACGTTTACCTACCAGCAGGGATTTAGGCTATCACCTTTGAATATGGTCAAGTTTTTGGCCTGACACTCTGACCACTCGGCCGTAGCCCATGCCGTCTATGCATAATGGGCATGACTGGAGACCTGATGGAGCCTAGAGTAGAATTTGAACTAGTGCGCATATCATGGGAGAATGGACACCCTCTAGTCTGTTTCCATGGTTATAGTGCCTACATGCGGTGACACCCGTACTGTATCTGAGGCTTTGAAGAGCCAGGTGGACGGGCTCTACTGATCAACAACTTTTGATGCGTCTTGCCTTGGGAGTTGCTCACAAACCCTGCCAAGGTCGCAATTAAAATGACTGTGTGGTCGTCTCTCTCTCTCTCTCTCTCTCGGAAGAGGAACTTGGCGCGGCTGTGGGCTGCAATTTGGTCTTTTCAAAGGTTACCGCCTCAATGTCTCACCACCTACCACAGTCTCAGAGAGGACGGTAAGGATACTGAATAGCAGCTCAGATATCTGTGCTCTTGATAGGTTGGGTAGCAATGCTGGATGACAACTCTACCCTGTCTGATCCCACAATATCCCCAAACAGAGAAAATGCCAGTCAGAGCACCATCAAGTACTGGATACACGGTACACCTTGGTCCAGCACCGAATAACAGCAACCCTTTGGACAGGCTAGTCGGACTGCTACTCCTCCGTCTCGGCTTCTAGAAACGGTGGTGTATGGTGTGGTTGTTGTACGCTGACGACTAAAACACCGTCTTGAAGCAAGACGAGTACAAAGGTGATTTGGATCATAGCCATCGGTCTATCACGACTCACTCATACCTTGCAGTGGCCTGATAGCGTACCGTGATCTGACAGAAGCTGGTCTGGAAGTTCGGGTCTTTGAACGGGACAGCGTCCCGGGGATACTTGGCACTATATGGATGAGATTCTGCTCGATGCACCTGTGCAAAACGCCCCGGCTCCATCAGTGACTTTGTACCCTCTCTTCTTCCACTTGGTGTCAACCTTCCATATTCAGAGGAGTTCGAGGAAGATGGTGAGAAATGGAGGGATCGTAGAGGACCGAAGCCAGTCTGGGAGTCGTTGACCTCAAATGCTCCTTTGGTACGTCAGCTGTTTCATGCCACATAAACACATCACTCACGCGTTCATGTTCCTCTTCTTTGGGCGCATATAGCCTGCGCAATAGGTAGGGCATGTCTGGTCACTATTCTCTGAGGATCCTATTCACTGCGATCGCACATTAGTTTCCTCGGTGGCCTTGGCCCCCAGGTACACAATGGGGTACGTTCTTGTTCCTTCCCCGGACATCCTAGTTACCCACTCCAGATATTTAAACTCTCACAGTATCAACTCGGCAATTACGTTCGATCCTATGCGTCTTATCTCAACATCAACAGCAATGACGATAACTCCGCGACCTCCTACAATACTCGCGTTGAGCATATCGAGAAATGAATCAACCAAGCCGGACAAGAGCAAGGTTGGAGACTCTGGCTCAAATCTCTGAAACCGACCAAGCGTAACACGTACCGAGCGACCTGGTGGACCGAAGTATGCCTCTCAGGTTTTGTGTTCTTTTGATCGAGCGTTGTATGTTAAGTATGGGTGACTACACAACATGTAGGATTTTGATGCTGTCCTCGTTAATGTGTGCACGTACAGTATGTCGTCGATGGCATCCATTCCTGGATTAGAGGAATGGGTGTGGAGATTTCCTGCCCTTGTCCGTCATTCGAGACAATATCGACGACCTGAAGCATATGCAAACCATACAGTGCTTATTGTCGGTGCATCTGTAAGCCATTGTTCGCAAGATTGTTCGTATCATCCTAAAAGGTAGTCCAGGTTAGTGGGTCGGAGGTATTTGGGGATCTGAATCATCAGGCCGCAAAGATATATCAATCCTTTGGGGTGAGATGCAGAGCACCTTCAGTAGTATGCTATGACTTGACACTTTCCTGGCGCTTAAGCCTAATATGACTACTTACTGAAGTGGGAACTCACGGTCATGAATACTATTTGATGCGGATGTAGATAGGAAGAGGCACAATAGGCTGGAAGAGTACGTGCACCGGATACCCAAAAACACGACCCTCGTCGGAGAGATCAATCAGTTCCTTGCCTATATCCGAAGGGTATTCCAATCAGTCTGGCCTCGTCGAACTCAAGAATGGTACTGTAAGGATTTGTTTCTCCCGTGAGGAGTTGCAGGAATTGACAACAAGGTTAGATAGTATCAGGGATTGATAGCGTGATGCTTGCCACTGGGTTCCGTTTCTCGTTCCCATTCTTGCCACAGTACTACGTGTTGGAATAACAAGCGCGCGCACAGCCCGGACCGCGACCGGCTCGAGTAATCACCCGTGCGCATATGGCTCATTGCGCCACCATTCCTTGCACCTATGGACTGTATGGACACTCTCATAGCCTTTATCGCGTACTTACAGTTTTCCTCATTCCTGTGTCCGGAGCTCAGAAAGCTCCTTATACTCCCTTTTGGCTAGTATTATCTCTACTTCATATATAAGACATGTGTTTTGCATACAAACACCTCAGTCTGTTACATCATGCAACGACTGAGGTGAGCTAGTTACTTTTCATCCTATCAAACACACTTGAACTAACTTGTACATAGTTTACATCTCAATAGGTGAATATTAGAGTCTGTTACATTGTGCAATGACTGAGTTTACATCTTGATAGTCATGCACTTGCATCATCTTGATCAAGACCAAATTTCTACAGGTTATGAGCTCTGCTCCCTTGTGCTAATTGATCAACATCATATCTTGTTATACTGCCACCATGTCCTCCAACTCTACCACCAATGAAACCCTCCCAAGCATTGTTTTAAAGCTTGAAATGAAAGGAACCAACTGGGTGATCTTTGTTATGACATTGCATTCCACCACTGGTACTTTGTGTTAGTGTTACAAATTGTGTATGATACTTAGTACAATGACTGCTATGCTTGCATGCATAAGTACACAATCATGACTATCCCTGATCACATGACCTCCCTCATTCCCTTTACACCTTCATGCTTTCACCCTGTCATGTCTTCACATCATCACTTCCTCTTCCTTCACATTGTCACAACCTCACTGATCAATCTCTTATCTCGATCACCTCACCCTTCTCATTTCCATTGTTCCCTTCGATCAGTATGATCACCATCGAGATTGCATCTCGATCATGAACCCTGCAAGATCCTAGATGGATCTCTGCCATGATCCCTTCCTTGATTAGTCACATCTTGTGATTGATCTTCCCTTTACATTAATCCCTGCATTCTCATATCTGCTTCTTTCATTCTGATATATGAGATGCCTAACCTTTGCCTCAAGGACCTTACCCTTTAATCTAGTAGTCCAATAGCATTAATCATGTATACCCTAGACCCTAGTGTATAGCACGGTCTGTGCACTATCCTATAACATATATAAGGGGTTATAAGTACAGGCTATTCCCCCAGCCTAATCCACTTGTTACCTTGCATCCTACTCTGCCTACTAAGATGGCCTAGTGACTAAGTACAAGTAAAGGATGTTATTCGCCTAGCCTTCTTCATTAAGCCCTAGGAGTGAGACATCTGGAGATAAAGCCACTCCTCCCCTCTCCCCTCATCATTCCATTGTCAGTACCTTACACCACTGAACCACCAACATTAGGTCAGCGAGCCAACTTGTACCGCATCTAGTTCAGAACCCAGAACATATGAAAGTACAGAAGACATTCATTGTATCAAGAACCCAGAAACTATCAAAGATCACGTGATGTAACCATTCATCATACCAGTTACTAATGTTATACCTGTGATCCTGAGAGGCCCTTGTTACTGTGTGGATCTTATCATATTAGTTATAGCATTCACAGATATTTAAGCTATGAGTAGCACAGCATCTCTTATTGGGACATGCTTGGGGTTATAAAATATACCCTCACATCTATGGTGACACCAACTTTGTTCTCAAGAGTTGCAATCTGGTAATAGCTATGCAATCACCCAAGGCTCAGAACCCTTACCCCAAGAGCCAAACACAATTATGCCTTTCCTGTTAGGGGTTAGGTATTAGGAGGAAGACAGAGTACTGTTGCAAGAGTATGGTTACTATTAAGGACTTGCAAGAGTAGTCCTGAAGTTCCTGATTATAGAAGATCCTCTGATGCACAGTCCTTTCCTCTATTCACAGACCTCAAGACTGTTCTAGTCCCTTTTCTTTATCTGACATTCTGATTTAGCTCTGTACTGAGATCTCTGGTCATCCGCTGGGTTGGTTGGGTTGTTTGGCAGAGTAGCATAACTCTTTGGTTCTGCAACAGTTAGCTAGTATGTGCACAACTACTCCCAGTGTACTTTGTGTTAGTGTTGAGCACAACACCTTATGATCACATGACCTTCAGGTCACATGACTTCCCTTTCCCTGATCATGTGACTACTCTGTCCCTTCACATATCACACCTTCACCCATCACGTGTTTCACATTTTCACTCTTTTCACCTCTTCACGTCACTCATGACATCACACTGATTATCTAGATTCTTGCCACATTCTCAAGGTGTCCTCACCTTCCTCATCTCTGCTTTTACCATTCAATTGGTATGATCCCTTATTGAGATAGCATTTTGATCATGACCCTGCAGGATTTTGATAATCTTTGCCACAATCACTCCTTGGATCTTTCACATCTTGTGATTGATCTTCTCCTTTACATTAAACCCTGCAGCTTCATGTCTGCTCTTCCATTCTTGATACATGAAGCTGCCTAACCTTTAACTCATGAACTATTACCTTTAGCTTATCATTCAATAGCACTAATAGCATATACCCTAGATAGTAAGTCACAGCTTGATCTGTGCACTCTTCTGTATCATATATAAGGGGTTGTGCAAGGGCTGTTATCCTTCAGCCAAATCCACTTGTTCACCTCTCTCACTCTGCCTGCAAAGGTGGCCTGATGATGTTTAAGCTATAACAAGTAAAAGAGTAGCTATTTGCCTACCCAGTCTTTGGACTGCCTAGAAGTAAGGTGTTATGCATTGACCGGGCAGGACAGCGCATAGCCCTTGAAAGACTAGGCCAAGTCAGTGGGTCAAGTTCGAGAGGTGGAGGGTGTATCGTTGAGCACTCTGTCAAAGGTTCGCCTTAGTCATAGAGACTGAAGCTTGCAAGGTCAAGAGGAATGACAAGTGTGGATTGGACAAGACCTAGTACTAATGAAGTACAAGGGAGACAAAAGCTAAGGTATCATACTACGAGGGTGTGTATAAGTACTCATATGGTATCCTGAACTCTGGTTAAGGGCAGGTGTGAGAGTATACCCGAGTAGTGGTAACCAATAGCGTAAGTAGAGCTGCTGTGGTAATGGTAGCCAATGGCGTAAAGGGATCATGAGATAATACCATAGTAATGGTAGCCAATAGCGTAAGTAGAGCTCTTATGGCTCTGGTAGCCAATGGCGTAATGGGAGCGGTGGTAAGGCTATGGCAAGATTATGACAAGGCAATGAAAGAGGAATGCTGATGAAGGAAGGCCATGCTGTGCGTGGATATGAAGAGTGGAAGAAGAAGCACAGCTGGCATAAAGGTTGGAATGACAGAGTCAGCATTTGAGAAAGAGATGAAGGTAGCATATTGGTGCTGCATATTCTAGGGTAAAGCGTAGTGCATGTATTGAAGAAATGAAAAGTGTAACATGAGGCATTGCTCAGATGTGGTCTCACTTATCCCTCCTCCCTTATTCTTATTCTGTGTGGTCATGCCAGCTCAAGATATGGTCAAGACGAGTCATGGTCAAGACAACTTGAAGCCATGTTCTTTGTGAAGTATTGCCAGTCTTTGTGATGGCTCTAATAGATGTAGAAATCCCACATGATGCAAAATCTTATCGCAAGGACCTACAGATGTTATACCTGTGGGTGTTGAGCAATCAGAGAAACACTATAACCCTGCCTATATCCATCACCTATTGTTATAACATCATACATTTCCTTTGCACTTTTCTTTCTTTTCTTTTATCTTATCTTATCTCTTGATCTTTTATCTTATCTTCATCACATGACTAGGTTAGGTGACAGGTCACATGACTGATCACATGATCAGGCCCAGACCAATGATGTCATACCTGCAGGTTGCCTCATGGATATAGCCTGTTTAATCTTTGTTTATGAAAGAAGCATTCTTTTTTATTTCTGCTGCTTCTTTTCTTTTCTTCCATTCAGATGCCTCATGGCATTAATCTCCGCTTCTTCCTTTCTATTTTTGCTATCTCTTATCTATGATGTCACCTGGTCTGTGCGCATTCTTGTACAGTATAAATATGGGGTGTATTGCGACTGATTCCCCTTAGTCTAATCCACTTGGTTATTCACCTCCTAGCAGATTGAGACCTTAAGAATATTACTCCTTATCCTTACCCTTACTTTCTCATCCTGTTGTCTGTGTGCCTTTGTGGATTTTGTGGCAAGACCCTGCATGATGTCTGTGAAACTGCAAGTTTTTGTGATTGTCCATTCAGAAGTATAGTGTTTTCCTAGATTGTGCAACACCTATAACCTGTCAGGCAATCTGGCATCATCAAGAGAATCCTTGAGCAGTCACAGAGAGAAGAATGCTAGAACAGCTAAAAGGGAGTTGGAGTGAGGAAAGGGTGATCTTCTACACCTTGATGAACTCTTGCATCATTAGTATTACCAGGACTATTGCATCTAGTATGCATCCTCCTAATATCAGCACCTAAGAGACTGGCATAATCGTAGTTGACCCTTGGGGCAAGGAGTCTGGGTCTTGGGTAATCACATAGCTATCTCCAGATTGCCAACCTTGAAAGCTGGTCAGGGGTGCCACCCCATCCTAGGGTCTTCACACAATTACCCAACAGGATTATCTCCAAGCCTGCAGGCAAGGAGGAACAACTTATAAATAGAACCATCAAATATGATAAGGGAATCTGGCAGCATACGCCTATGATACCCACAGGTATAACATCTGTAGGTCCTTGTGATAAGGCCTTGCATCATGTGGGGTTTCTATATTGGTTAGGGCTGTCACAAAGACTGGTAATACTTCACAAAGAATGTGGCTTCAAGTTGTTTTGACCATGACTCATTTTGACCATATCTTGAGCTGGCATAACCACACAGAATAAGAATAGAAGGGAGGAGGATAAGTGAGACCGCATCCAAGCAATGCCTCATTCCCAGGCAGTCTAAAGACCAGGTGGGCAAATAGCTACTCTGTTACTTGTTATAGCTTAAACATCATCAGGCCACTTTTGCAGGCAGAGTAAGAGAAGTGAACAAGTGGATTTGGCTGGGGGACAACAGCCCTTGCACAACCCCTTTATATATGGTACATGAGAGTGCACAGACCAAGCTGTGTCTTGGGTCTAGGGTATAATGCTATTAATGCTATTGGTAGATAAGGTAAAGGTAATAGTTCATGAGGTAAAGGTTAGGCATTCATCTAGAGAGAAATGGAAGAGCTAAGATGAATGTAGGGCTTATTGTAGAATGGAAGATCGATCACAAGATATGAAAGATCTGGAATGGGGATCATGGCAGAGATCATCAAGATCCTGCAGGATCATGATCAAGATTGATATCTTGATAAGAGATCATACCAATCAGGAGGTAAGGGTGGAGATGAGAAAGGTGAGGACACCTTGAGGATGTGGAGAGATCTAAGATGATCAGTGTAAGGTCATGAATGTCGTGAAGAGGTAAAGAGGGTAAAGATGTGATGTACATGATGAGTGAAGGCATGAAGTGTGAAGGGATGGAGTAGTCATGTGATCAGGGAAAGAGGAAGTCATGTGACCTGCAGGTCACATGATTGTGCCCAATGCTAACATAGAGTACACTGGAAGAGTCATGCATGCACTTGCTAACACAAAGTACAAGTGATGCATATGATGTCATAACAGCAGGTATCATAGGCATACGCTGCTGGATTCCCTTATCATATTTGATGGTTCTATTTATAGTTGTTCCTCCTTGCCTATGGGCTTGGAGATGATCTCATTGGATGCTGTGTGGTACATCCCGAGATGGGGTGGCACCCCTAACCAGCTTTCAAAGTTGGCAACCTGGAGATAGCCATATGATTATTCAAGATCTGGACTCCTCACACCAAGGGTTGACAACAATTATGCCAGTCTCTTAGGTGCTGGTATTAGGAGGATGCATGCATGGTGCAATAGTCCATTGCAGTACTGACAATGTAAGAGTTCATCAAGATGTAGAAGATCACCCTTTCCTCACTTGCCAATTCCCTCTCTGCTGTTCAGCATTCTCTATTCCATGACTGCTTTAGAATTTTCTTGGTGATGCCAGATCGCCCGATGGGTTATAGGTGATGGATATAGGCAGAGTTGTTATAGTGTTTCTCTGGTTGCTCAACAATCTTCCTTTTCCATTTCAGAATTGCAATGTGGGCCAAGGGATTCTGGGGCCACTTTGATGGCACAGCTGTGTGTCCTATATACTCTACCACTGTTATGACAATGCAACAAGCTGAAATCAATAAATGGCAAAAGAATAAAGAAATGGCACTCTACCTGCTTTCTCAGCAAATACCTAATTCGACTACTTTGCATATCCAGAAGTATACAAGCATTGTTGATATGTGAAAAGAGATAGTAAAGGAGTACACAGAAAAAGGCACATATGCATAGACAGACCTGCATACACAATTCCTGGAGTCCAAATTTCAGAGGGGTGGCAAAATCTGTCATTTCTTGGACAGTCTTCAGATCAAATGTGAGGAACTGGCATTTGTTGGAGTGGACATCGATGAAAAGGACTACTGGTCAACCATTATCAAGTCTCTCCCTAACTCACTCGCTAACTTCACATCAAGTCAGCTCACCACTGCTCAATTATTCTCTTCATCCAAGATGCTAGACCCTGATATGCTTATATCAGTGATTATTGAGGCAGAGTGTCAAAAGGTGAAGCACCCATTACACACTGATAAGGACAAAGATTGTGACAAAGCTATGGCCATCAGATCATTGTCAGCTTTGAAAGGGCGAGGCAAAGAAAAGCATGAGAACAAAGCCCACAAAGGCAAGAAGGAGCCACCAAAGTGCTGGGTATGCGACTTAATGAAGCACCTTGCTGTTTTCCACAGAAAAGAAAACCAGAGCAAGAAGAAACCTACCAAGAGCAGCACCACTGCAAATGCTACTGTAGCTAATTTGGATTTGGATGATGGAGTATTTGGAGTCATCGATGAGTCAAGTGATGATGAGTCTGTTCCAGATTTGCTACCAACAGAGTCTGATAATGAAGAAGAAAGAGATGGTGAGGACTGATTCTCAGTAACAAATGAAGACATGTTGGAAGATATCTGGGATCTTGGAGAATCCTGAGTGGCAATGAAAATTGAGGACAAGGTGTTCACTGATCTTGCTGAATCTGCTGAGGAATCAAAGGAGATCGCTATGAAAGTGAACGATGGACCTAACGAATCAAGACAGGTTGAGCTCTTTGATTCTATTATGAATTGTGTATGATACTTGATACAATAACTGCTTGCATGCATGCATAAGTACTCAATCATGACTTTCCCTGATCATGTGACCACTTCTGTCCCTTCACATCTTCACCTCTTCACCCTGTCACATTATCACATCATCACACTCCTCTCCCTTTACACCATCATGACATTGCTGATTAATCTTCCATTCCCAATCA
>JBBPJS010001452.1:0-10794 GCA_038088835.1 Singerocomus rubriflavus
AACCTGTGACCGGGACTGAGTGGCAAGACGGTCTCGACGGTACTAGGCGAGTGAACCCACTTGCAACAAGGCTCTGGGCAGAGTTGGGAGAAGCAGAGGTGATGAGGCTGCTTCACCAGATTGAGCAACTTGCGCTCCGCAATCGGTCTCGCAGGTCGACGTCTAATCCGCACGAGGAGTCATGGAAGAGCGAGGTGTTGCAGCCAGGTGAAGATGACGAGTGGAGCTTTGATGGCTGGGGTGATGAGAAGAAGATCGGGGATACGAAAAAGCAGAGGTGGAAGGCGAGACCTATTTCTCAACACTCACGGATGGTCGACGACTGGAGTGCCTCGGAAGAGGAGGTGGCGTTCCGTTGATTCGTACACTCGTATCCAGTTGTACATGTGTCTGGATCGCCGTCGACGCTGTCTCATAATGTGTGTGTGGGAGACGTGTGGTGCATGTCCGAGCGGACAGTGCGGCTCTTGTGCTCATTTGCGGCGCTCAAGCGGAAAGGACACTCGGCCATGTCCCATGCGGCGTGCAAGCTGGATGCCTGCTGCAAGTGTCCGACAGAGGCTCAGCTGCGGTGACTCGCGTTGTCTGTTCCGACGCCGTCGCTACCGAGCTCGGGGTCGAGCGACGCTGTTCCGAAGACGCTGAAATGGTGCGCCGTCCGAAGCTACTGCCACGGCTCAGCGTATGATCCGAACACGCATTGCTTTGAAAGCAAGCGACTGTACGAGTACGAGGAGGACAAGGTCTCCAGTGCTCGGCAGGGGGTGGCAGTGTGACAACGGGGACGTTCCAGATCCTCGGCGTGTGTTTCTCAGCACCAAAAAGTGTCCTTGTCCTCCTCGTCCGCTTCCACGACGCTGCTTGGCTCACATCCTTTTTCGCTTGTCCCAAGAACACATCGACGCCCCATGACCGACACCGTACAATCGGTGGGACAGCCCCCAGAACTCACCTTTCCACCCACCCTCGCAGATCTCAGCAGAAACACATCCGTCATCTCATCTTCCTCCGACTCCGAGACGAGCACGACGACCGTCGTCAGACCACGCCCAACTCGGACATTCTCGTCTCCCCGCTCGCGTAGTCCCCACTCACCAGCCTCCCAGTCCGTCAGACCACCACCTGTGTACCTGACCAGAGAGCTGGGCGTATCAGATGAAACGGAGCATCGGGATCTCGTTCCTGACTCGGTCCTCTTCCCAAAGCATGCCCAACCTCGCTCCAAATCGCGAAAGCGGTCAAGGTCCCAAAATCCGTCTGTAAACACGCGTTTGTCCGCACAAGATTTCGTGTTCGGCGAGACGCTCGGCGAGGGTTCGTATTCCACGGTGCGTGCACATTCCCTACGAGACCATTGCTTGCACCATGCTGATGCGTCGCATGTGATGCGCCACGTTTCACCAGGTGATGCGTGCGCGGTACGCCCGCAGCGGTCAAGAGTATGCTATCAAGATCCTAGACAAGAATCACCTGATTCGCAAGGAGAAGATGTTCGTGGCTCTCGCAGAGAAGAACACCCTCGTGAAACTCGGGGCTGGTCACCCGGGTATCATTCACTTGCACTGGACCTTCCAGGACGAATGGAGTCTATGTACGTCTTCTGTACACCGACAGGACGGCGCGACTGACGAGGTGGCCTAGTCTTTGTGCTGGATCTCGCACCCAACGGTGAGATGCAATCGCGGATATCCCGGCTCGGCTCGTTGTCGTTGGTCTGCGCGAGATACTATACAGCCCAGATCGTCGATGCCGTCGAGTACATGCATGATAAAGACGTGATACATAGGTACATTCCTCCCTTCGAGGACCATGACATAATCACGCGCTCAATTCCCCTCCGATGACAGAGACCTGAAACCGGAGAATCTCCTTCTCGACAGTGAATTCCGGATAAAGATCACTGATTTCGGAACAGGGAAGATCCTCGAAAACGGTCGTGAGTCGTCCCCCCCTCATCCGTTTGTCTCTGTCTGTTCACACGCACCCATCACACCCCAGAAGAACGCGCCAATTCGTTCGTGGGGACGGCTCAGTACGTCTCTCCAGAACTCTTGGAACACAACGAGACATCCAAGAGGTGAGCAGTCCATGGTCGTCCCTTTATCGAACTCACGTCTTTCCATAGCTCCGATCTGTGGTCACTCGGCTGCATCGTCTTCCAGATGATCGCGGGCAAATTCGCCTTCCAGGGACTCTCCGAGTACCTCACATGGCAAAAGATCAAGTCACTTGACTATTCCTTTCCTGAAGGCTTCGACGAAGACGCCAAGGATTTTGTAAGCAACCTCTTGGTCCGTCGTCTTGTCCTTGGCAAGTCTATCGTCATTGATCCCTCACCTTTGCTAAATATAGGTCCGTGACCCCCAAGCCAGGTTAGGCGCGGACCGAGTCCCGTCATCCCCTTCGCCTCTTCGTACCCATCCATTCCTCGCGGCCGTCAACTGGAGCACCCTCTGGACCGATCCACCACCTACACTCGAACCTGGCCTGGTAAGAAAAGGATCTCCTCATCGAACAGGTGTAGACGAGGACCCACGATGGAAAGATGTCGGTGCGAAATGGGACGCGCTTGTTGGTGCGGAGGATGACGGCGACGCAGGCGAGACAGAGGGCACCCTGATAAGCGACAACAGGGTTGCTGTTGCGCACGAGGGTCGTCTGCCTGTCGGCGACGATGGGATAGAGTGGGCCGAGGGTGCTCATCTCCCAGAGTTTGATAAATACAGGCTCAAGGCTACGAGCACATTTAAGCATGCGTCGCGCATCACGGAGGAGGTCGGACCTAAGGGGGAACTTCCAGACTATACTCTCACAGCAACTAACGACACCCACGCTGAATCGGGTCCAAGCCTGGCGAACGGAAATGTGAACGGAATCGACGCCGTCGTCGAGGTGCCCGAGGTAGACAAGGCGTCACCCTCGTATACCACCATACCCCAAACCTCTACATTATCCTCGACGTTGATCCCAATACCTATTCCCTTGACTGCACACAACGGCAATGCGCCAGAATCAGGCACCAGTTCTTCGGACGGCAGTTTGGCCGACAAGGGAGGCGTCGTTTCCGCGGTCCCTGCTGTGGATATGGAACGGGGGCGTAATAGGGCGTTGACGCCAGTGCAAGGCAACGGGCGACTCCGTGATTCGGACTTGTATGTTTTGCTTGTTATTTCGTGTCCTCGATGCAGCCAACTGACACTAATCTTAGCTTATCGCTACTTCTTCCTGGGGAGACCATTCTCTTTAGCACTGGTGTCGAGGCGCGCTCTCCTAAACGGCGAGGGAGCAAGTTGAGGCTTCCGATCAGCGTGTCGCCTATCCGACCAAAGACGAGGCTGCTGCTGCTGACGACCCACCGACTACTGTGTGTCAAGCAGAGGCCAGAGGGAGGTGTCAGTTTAAAGTCGGAGCTGAGTTTGGGGAAAGGGATGAGCGCGAATTTGGGTATGGAGAAACTCAAAGAGAAGGAGAGGGAGAAGGAGAAGGAGAAAGTGGCCAAGTCGATCGTGGAAAGTGCAGAGCGGAAGAGCGAGCGAGAGTTTGTTGTCTTAACGGTGCGTCTGTGGTCGTGGCAGCCGCTGACTCTTTTTCTTTTTCTTTTCGTGTGTGCTGACGCAGTGACACAAGTCGACAAAGTCGCAGACGTATGCTGCTGATTCGAGTATTGTCGCGTCGCAATGGGTCAAGAAGATAAACACTGAGTTGGCCTTGCCCCAATCTCATGAATAACCCCACTCAACGCGTGCGTTATTGACACCGCGCTCGACCTGCAACCGATTTTTTTTGTTATAACTTGTTCCGACGGCCATAAGGACACGTCACCCTTTCATCTACATCATGATCACCACACACGCGCATCTGTCTATACACTCATGCTCATGTTCTCCCTGTCTTGTGTGTCTGAGCACCATTCTCTTTTTTGAATCCTTTAGACCTTGTCGTATTATTGATAATTGTGTAGTACATGTCTATCCCGTCCTGGGTCCGCGTTTTTTAATAGGTGGCGTGTGCGCGCATATACAGGTGTGCCCTCCTCTCACTCTGTCTCCCTTTATATGGTACTCTACGTATGTTTCTTTTGTTTGGTCTGTTATTCTGCCCCCAGGTCGGTTATTTGTGTACTAGGTTCATTGGCTTTGTACATGCTCGTTTCATTTCGAGAGGGGGGAGGTTGTGTGTTGCTCAGGCTGGGACCTGCTCGAGATATGCATCGTTGCATTGCCATAGTCTGTTGGAGGTGGGTGTGTAGGAATGAATATACTGCTTTTTTTTGGAGGTGGGATGTACAGGCTTGCATACATGTCACATGATACTTAAATGCCTTTGTAGGCATTGTCTGTATTGATACATTCTATCAGGCAGTTTTCGTCTCCAGGCAAAAATACTTATAAGGTGAAGGGCCATGCATGTTGCTATTTAGCTCTACCAGAACCCACACTGTGACCATGCATCATGCACTTTTGATCCATAAGATCCTCCTCAATGTCTTTGGTCAATGTTGCCCCCCCCCCGAATTGCACTGGACACTTGACAGGCATAGCTCCATTGCAGACCTATCTGCACTTGTGAGAACATGTCATACATTCAAGGAGCCAGCGTTGGACGTACTATGGTCCGACTTGGTCGACCTTTCTCCGCTGGTGCGGTGCCTTCCTGACGTTTGTCAATCCATTGGCTCAGTATGTATTGGCTCGTGCTACCACGTGATCTTCTTGAATGGTTGCTCCATTTTGACGTTGGCAGTACTATTCCTTCAAAAGACAGCTCAACGAGACGGAGTGCCACGTCCTTTGGAGTGACCCCCGTCGTGTCTGGCACATAGCTGGCTATTTGAATCTCCACGGTTGTATCGACTGCGACGATTTCGTGACCATCTTTAATCCTCCTGGGTCTGATCCGCTCTTCTCGAACCTCCGCACCTTTTACTGGCAAGGAGTGACTGTGATCCTTGTGGCACACATCGCTGCGTCGTCGTTGACTATGCTTGACCTTCGGTTTACTCACAAATTCACGTATTTCATTGTCAAATCTTCCACGAAGCCGTCTTGAGGCATATACGTCATTAGTCAAGCCTTCAAGCGCTGGACTTTCACGGTATTGTCGTGAACGCGGACATGGTATCACATCTTTCCGAGATATCTGCACTGACGGACTTGTCGTTTACGTTGATCCCCTCTGTGACCGATTGGATACCTTCTGGTGTGGCGTCGAGTTTCCTGAGACTGGTACACCTGGAGATCGCGTCGAAATCGCTAGAACTAGTCACGGGTCTATTTTCCTGTGCTCGACTTCCAGCGCCCCAGAATTTCTTTGTCGTTTGTGTCCGACGTCCTTCGAAGGCGGCTTTCAGGTCATTCATGACGATGGTCCGGAACGCGTGCTCGACCGATTCGCTTACCCATTTCATGTTCTTCAAGTTCAACAACAAGTCTTCCAGGGTTTCGTCGTTCAGTGGCCCCAACAGCTCGTCCGATGACAAACTCACCTTGGACGATCTACGGCCCTGTATGGGCTTTGTCAGCCTCTGTCAATTACGTATGGACATCAAGTGGTCCATGATCCTAACCGACGACTTTTTCACGTTGGTATCTGCATGGCGACACGTACAGTCCTCTCTACGTCAATGAAAGACGGGGTTGGAGAACGATGGGCGGGATCACGCTACGGGGGCTATTACAGCTCATGGAGAAGCGTCGGTCGCTCACGTCGCTCTGCATCGGTATCCACGCGGAGAGCTTCACAGCCTTACCCGACGGACTCGACGCGCGATGCGTCTCGCAGGCGGAAGGCTCGCGCCTGATCCTCCTGGTCGACTCGGCCATTCGCGCGGCGGCTGTCCCAGCGCTGGTGAACGTCTTCGTGGCACTCAGACTGTGCCTCGGTACTTACCTCGGCTTGGCGGGCTTGGAGGAGGGTGCGTCCGAAGGTGCCGTAGACCGCAGATGTGCGTGGCGTCGGGTGTTTGATGGTGCGTGTGAGCGGCTTGGGACTCTGAGGTCTTCTTGTTGCCTGGGGAGTGAGATCTGAACGCGCGGCCCTGAGCGGAGGTATGGTATCTGATGTCGTACATATAGTGGAACTTGGCACTCGGTGGCGCCGCACAAGTCGGCTTCGTCTGTACGTTCCTGTGGCCAAGTCTGGGGAAGATGGTGGCAGCAGGTATAGTTGTCACAGTGGGTGTCAGCTGGAAGTTATGTGCTTCCTTAAATCCCACTTATGTGCTGCAGACTCCGCAGGAAGCAAACCCGCTACAGATTCGGACATGACACATACACACAATCTTGTGCAGTCACTGCAAGATACATACCGTCGACCCGTTTCAAGCCAGCACTTTCATCCAACTCGAGCAGACAACCTGTTTCCTGTGATGGTATTCACATCTTTTTATTCGTACCTTGTTAATGTTGGAGTTTGGCAAGCGCATCCGCAGGTGCAAATACAGGTAACGTGCAGGGATGTCTCCGATACGAACTATCGCGCACCTTCTTGGCTCTATTTTTTGCTTTCTCCATCGACCGATATAGACTGTCATATGACCCCTTCGGTCTGAAACCTTGGATAAGATCCGTCTATCTCCTTTGTACTGCTTTGTCTATCTTTCGTATATAGAACCGATCATGTACTCAATCACCCCAGTCCGTCGCAATCCGCGCACAACTGAGGTGAGATCACCTTACTATGCTCGTACCTACTCGTACTGACTCGTAGTTAGTCTCGATCTACGATAGCTTTCTCACAGTTAAGGGCCTCAGTCTCAGTCTGTTGGCGCCGCCGCCAATGTCATGTGACATGCTCATATCGGATGTACATCGGAGGTACAGATTCTCGCATTCAAGGATGGCCGTTAACACCCTTCACAAGTCCCCCTCGCATCTCGGCTCATGACGCGCTGAAGACGTTCCTAGCTTCCGCACAGTCCAGTACCGAACACATGTGACTTGGCGTGACATGTTGTGACACTAGTGTGACTGCCAACATAGCAATACTCCTCGTCGGGTTTAACTTTGGGAAAGAACGTCGAATGCACACCACCAAAGACATTGTCTTGTGCGCATGTAATCCATTCCAAACAAGTCGGTCTGTCAGGCCAAGTCTCTTGCTAATTGTTGCTGACATGCGACGACTACCATATGTATTTATTGTACTGACAATCGGGCCCCGTTTCAGGACGTGCGCTCCATCGCCTCCCGAAATTAGAGATACGGACATGTCTGGGAAAACGAAGCTCACGGAGGAGTTCATCCTATTAGACATGTCTTGTCACACGGCTTGCCACCCGCCGACTGCTTCGATGCTCCAGCTCGTCGTTTTACGATCGCATGGGTACATCGTTAGTTTCCGCCGGTACATCCTCTTTCGTCGCTTTCTTGGAGAATATCGCAGTTCCTACCCAGTCAGGCGGTGGGAGAGGTCAAAACCCAAGAATTCCAGTCCGTGTAAGTTGGCTTTTGGCCCAGATGTTGCGGCTGACAATGTAAAGGCAACATCTGGTTGCTGCTGATGAGTTTCTGGCATTAGTCTGCTCCCGCCTACTCGGCTGCAAAGGAAAACGCATTATCAGCGTTATCAGTCGATTGGTTGATGCCCTTGAACGGGAAGCGTAGCGCGTCCATTTACGGCTACATCAATCACTCTCAACAAGGCAACAGATCCGAAGCCTCGGAAGAATTAAGCTTGCTTTCTATATTGCACACGTTACGACCGCATTGTTTCGGGGTTTCTGGTACTCTACTGCAAGGGGGTGCAGTTGATTCGATAATATTAACCTTGGCCTCGTTTCTCTGCGCAACAGCTGCTGAACTCCCATGTTGAGTACCCCAGCGCGGTCGTTTCGTAGCACCGGAGCATCGCAAGCGTACCCTCCAATGGCCTATACGGTTGGTCGACGTCGCACGTGTCCGCTCGTACGCGCCCCACACCTCCGGGGTCATCTTGTGCTCTTACGCGCCTTTGACACGCTTCGACGTGATGTACAATGCGGTGATGTATCTCGTTTTCCACAAGACGTACGTACCATGAACCCGAGCACACGGTGGGCATGGTTCGTGAATCTTGCGGTTGAAAGGTAAGAGCTCAGACCCCTCTGGACACACCTTCACGGGCATGTGAATGACGGATACTTGAAGGTTTCAACGATGGTGTTGCAGTGCGCTTGATGTGCAGTCCGATACTATCGAAAGCACACTACCTCCAATCGACATCGTAATGGTATGGCATGCATACCTTCTCAATCCAATGTACGTAGACGAGACTACACGTTGGATATGTATATATGCTGATGCTCTTGATTAGTTGGTATGCTGAAGATACGATACGTGTGCCAATACTCTCGGCACTGCCAAAATACACACAATATCTGACCCTCCACCTTGCAAGTAGTCCACCTCGTCTGACACAGTCATATTTGAACATGCATTTCGCAGAAATCTCCTGATCTTCTGGTCACGAACAAACCACACCCTGATCGAGTGCGGCTCTGGCAAGACCGAACGATGACACCATATGATCCGATTGATTCCGCGGGGGTATTAACACACATCACACTCCAGTGCCCGCACTGCCTGTCGTCGACGCAAGTTCGTGAGTGTTTACCTTTTTTCACCGTGCATATAGTGGATCATCGAGTCGTCATTAGCCATTGTGACGCCGGAAGGCAAAGGATATGCACAGAGTAAATTTATGGCAGGCTGTTTTTCATGTCGCGGGAGAATCACGAAGGAGCTGCTCGGCCTCCACAGGCTTGCGAAAGACATCGTAAAGGACGAAAGCGATGGGTTACAGTCATTCCTTGCGTAGGTCGTTCCGTTGCAAGTCATCGTCACCGCTGCACGATGGCTGATACACACGGACCCACATGTTTTATGATTTCCAGGGGAACACTGCATTCACGGGACAAAATAAAGGACACGCACCGCGCAGCACTGATCAAGAGCCGAGTGAGGTCTAGGATAAAACTGTATACCGGTTGGATCTCGACTTCGCGCCGCCCAATCTTAGTGACTGACCTCATGAGAGAGTTGGACTACGATCTTTCCAGGCTCTCCAAGGAATTACAGTCACATCTCCTCAGTAGAATGTACGTTGTCATGTGCATCACGCTGAGCACTGTCTTCAACGACTGGGTAGAGCAAACCGGATCCTTCGTGCATATTCAGATGACAGGCCATTCTCAATTGATCTTGCCGGTGCAGTTCGTAATTACGTTTGTTTTATTTTACAATCTCAACATACAGCCAGGTCTTGCGTCAGGGCTCGTTTGTATGCAAGATGGCTGAGCTTGGCTGGACACAACTCGACTTCCTTTCAGATAATGGTGGCACAATCATTCTAGAGCACTGTGTGACAAGATACCATGCGTACGTCGACTTGTAGTGTCTTATCGCCAGACTTATCGTGCGCTCAGCTTTCTGAATCTTATTGCCGGCTCACCGGAGACTTTCTATGTTCCAACGCTCGACATTGATCTTGCCTGGCACACACACCAACTCATGGCCCCTCGATATCAAGAGGACTGTAAAAATTTAGTAGATCGATATGTCGATCAGTGAGTACAGGCAGGCTATTTCTCAAAGACTGCATGTTCATCAGGCGGTTTCCCCTCCCAGCGACGACAAGGTTGAGGAAAATCACCTCTCTTCTGCATTTGATCTCACCTGTCGCGCCTGGATGGTATGTTGCACCACATTAGTGGGGTCCATCAAGCGCACTGACGGGCATTTGTCGTCGCAGGATCGGTACAAAATCCCATATACTCACTGCGGGTGCCCAGTCCCAGGTGCGACCTTTTGCCAGCGGCTGCGACGTGTCCTTGGGGGAGGCAAGATTACGAACATGGCGCTCCAGCCACCGGAGATAGCCACGCCAGGTACGCACCCAAGCGACCACAACGCCGTCTTCCCGATGCACCACCACCGGTCTTCCATGTACACGCGCGAGCGCCGACGACAAAAATCCGAACGTCGGCGTGTCCGAGAGGCGCGTGAAAGGTCAGGCAGGATGACCGATCTGAAAGGGGAACGGGTGAGCATGCCCGAACATCCGGAGCCGTTTTTGTATCCCGTCCCGCTGTATTTTGCGCCGCTTGGTGGGTGTGTCGTGGGTGTGGGAAGCGTGATAGATGAGAGTGCGTCATTCGCAGGTGGGCAGTGTGCTTCTGTGCGTTGGCTTCTGTTCACACATTGTTTGGTTCTGATTAATTCATGTTATTATTAAAGGGCATTGGAGGTAGTTGTGGCTTTGGTGTTATTGGCTGTGGAGGGTCTACGTGCGGAGGTGGCAGCGGAAGCAGCGCGTGTGGAGGCAGCGGCGGAGCAGGATAATGATGACCCAATCTTCGATAGCAGTGGAGAACGGTCAAGGTAATTTAAAAAAAATAAACGATAGTGACGGTAAATCTCATCATCAGGAAATCAGATTAGTGGCAGTAGTCATATGGTTGTTGTCATATATCTATCGTACAAGGCTCCGAGACCGAATGCAGTTGGCAATACTGTCTTTAGTTGATGGTAGCCCGTCGTGCTGTCAATGAGCAGCACTGAAAACGGTGGCAGAGGCCGCGCGGAAACAGGGTGTGCAGGAACTCTAGCGAGGCTACAACCGTGGGAAAGATGGCTTAGGCGATGCGACAGCAAGCTCAGGTGCGGAGCACAAGTGAAGGAGATGAGCGATTCGCTCTCTAGTTTATTTTCGTAGACTACAGTTCTAAATACTGTACTCGTATTTCAATCAGTGGGGGGATTTCCCCTCTGCTTAATGTGTGCGCATTGTCCGTGTTTCAGATGACTCGCATATTTG
>JBBPJS010001453.1:0-10784 GCA_038088835.1 Singerocomus rubriflavus
CTTTTACTTTCTTTTCTTTTATCTTATCTTATCTTCAAACATCACATGACTAGGTCACATGACTAGTCACCTGATTGATCACATGGTCAGTCTAGACTGGTGATGTCATTGGTCTAGACCTATGATGTCATTAGTGATGTTATGCCTGCAGGAAACCTCATGGTGAGGTCCAGGCTCTTATCTTTTCATTACCGCTACTTCTTTTCATTTCCATCTACTTCTCTTCTATTTGATGGACATGAGGTGTGCTTCCTTTTCACACCTTATCTATGACATCACTTGGTCCATGCACGTAGTCTTAAGGTATATAAAGGGACTGTCTTTGGCTGTCGTCCCTCAGCCTAATCCATTTGGTTACTCGTCCTCTTGTAGGAAGTGAGACCTAGGGATTACCCTCTACCTATATCTTTTCTTATCGAACCATCGTACCTGTGTTCCAAGACCCTGCAAGGATCGAACATCAGTATAGTTTCCTGTTCATATCAGATCCCATCAAGGGTTCTGCAGGGTCATGATCGAGATGTTATCTCGATATGAGATCATACCAATCAGATGGTAAGGCAGATATGAGAAAGGGGAGGACACCATGAGGTGTGAAGGGATCTGAGATGATCAGTTAGGTGGTCATGATATTCGTGAGAAGAAAGGAAGAGAGGTTGTTGATGTGACCATGTGATGGAAAGGGAGATTACATGGTAAGGGATGTTATGAGAGATGCATAAGCATCACATGACCAGGAGGTCACATGACACTGGCTGTCATATATGAGCACAAGTGCATGCACAAGTACAAGTATGTGTGCAATGTTATAACAGACTCATCACTAGGCCACCTTACTAGGTAGAGTAGAAGAGGAGGTCAGACAAGTGGATTAGGCTGGGAGATTCAGCCTCTTGCACAACCCCTTTATATATGTTATAGGAAAGTGCACAGACCAATCTGTGACTGAAGTCTAGGGTATCAGCTATTAATGCTACTGGTCTAGGGTAAAGGGTGTAGTCCATGAGTAGAAGGTTAGGCAATTATATGGAAGAGAAGATGAAGAGCAGATATGATTGCAGCATGTAAAGTATTAATAAAATGATCAATCACAATATGTGACTGATCAGAGGAGGGATCATGGCAGAGATCCATCTAGGATCTTGCAGGGTTCATGATTGAGATATGATTTCAATGAATGATCATACTGATTGGAGGGTAAAGGTGGAGATGAAGAAAGGGAGGACACCATGAGATATGGCAAGGATCTAGATAATCAGTGAGAGTCATGATGAAAAGGAAGAGGGGTTACTAGGTGTGATCATATGAAGAAATAGGTGTGAATGTGTGAAGGAATGGAGTGGTTATGTGATCAGGAAGTGGTGATGTCATAGCATTACATGACTAGAAAGTCACATAACACTGTAGTCATGTATAGGGACTAGCATTGAAGTGCAAGTATATATGTGTTGTGGAACTGAAGAGTTACACTACACTGCCAACTAACCAACCTAACCTGGCAGATGACCAGGAACGATACAGGGCTAAACCTATAGTGTCGGGAATCAATAAGTGCTGAACAGCAGAGAACTAGGGATACAAATATAGGAGAGGACCATGTGTCAGATGGAATCTTCTATGCAGGAACTCCAGGACTACTCTTGCAAGTCCTTGATAATGATGATACTCTTGCAACCATGTTTCAACTTCCTCCTAATACCTAGACCTAACACACTAGGCATAATCATAGATGGCTCTTGGGGCAAGGGTTCTGAGCCTTGGGTAATTGCATAGCTGTTAACCAGGTTGCTATCCTTAAGAATGAGGGCATTGTCAACATATATGGGGAGTCTGTATGAATACCTCCACCATCTTCCTATGAGAGATGCAATGCTACTCGAGGGCATAATAATACTGGGACAATAGATCATTAATATGATAAGGGTCAATGGCAACATAGCCTTTATGACCTGCAGGTATAACATCTTGTATGGCTAAATGGTGAGAGCTGGTACTGTCACATGGGTTTGGATCGTTTAGGTTCAGTAGTTTTCCAAAGAATGTCTTCTGTGCTTCAAGGTACTGGGACCAATGCTTGACAGGGCACAAGCTTACTCACTAGATCTTATATGGTTCGGTAAATGGTATGATGTGAGGAACAATACAATGGGGGTAGAGAATAAAGGATAGCTTCATCCTAAGCCTCACTCCTAGAAGTTCAATGAAGAACTGGTAGGCAAATAGCTAGTACTACTTGTACTGGTGGGACTCATCACTAGGCCACCTTGCTAGGCAGAGTAGGAGAGGAGAGTAACAAGTGGATTAGGCTGGGGGATTCAGCCTTTTGCACAACCCCTTTATATATGTTACAAGGATGGTGCACAGACCAAGCTGTGACCAGGGTCTAGGGTATATGCTATTAATCCTATAGGCTACTATAGTAAAGGCTATAGTCTATGAGTGAAAGGTTAGGCATTCATATGAAAAAGAAGACAAAGAGCAGATATGAATGCAGCATGTAAAGTATTAATGAAATGATCGATCACAAGGTGTGACTGATTGGAAGAGAGATCATGGCAGAGATCCATCTAGGATTTTGCAGGGTTTGTGATTGAGATGAGATTCCAATAGATGATCATACTGATCAGAGGGTAAGGGTGGAGATAAAGAAAGGGGGGAGACCATGAGATGTGGCGAGATCTAAGATGATCAGTTAGGGGGTCATGATGGTTGTGAGAGAAAAGGAGAGGGGTTAAGATATGATCATGTGATTGTTATGACATTACATACATACTTGTGTGCATTCACAAATACCACCTGCATACTTTATGTTAGTGCAGTGTGATGACCTCTCCTAGTGCACAGGTTGCACTACTTACGACTTTCCCTGATCACACGACTACTTCATTCCTTCATCACTTCATCACATCTTCATGATGATCACATCTTAACCCCTCTCCCTTTCTCTCACAACATTCATGACCACCTAACTGATCATCTAGATCATCAATCTAGATCATGACCCTGCAAGATCCTTGATGGATCTCTGCCACAATCCCCTTCCTGATCTTTTACATCTTGTGATCGATCTTTCATTCTACTAGTAAGCACTGTATTCATCTTAGCTCTTCCATTTCTCTCTAGATGAATACCTAACCTTTTCCTTATGGACTCTTACCTTTACCTTATCTACCAATAGCATTAATTACACTATACCCTAGATCCAAGACACAGCATGGTCTGTGCACTCTCATGTACTGTATATAAGGGGTTGTGCAAGGGCTGTTATCCCCTAGCCAAATCCACTTGTTCACCTCTTCTACTCTGCCTGCAAAGGTGGCCTAGTGATGTTTAAAGCCATAGCAAGTAACAAGGTAGCTATTCGCCTACTGGGTCTTTATTGACTCCCTAGGAGTGAGGCATTGCCTGGATGCAGTTCAACCCTACCCCTCCTCTTCTTTATCTATTACTGTGTGTACAGCAACTCAAGACTTGGTCAAGACAGAACCCAGTCAAGACATCTTGGAAGACAATCGTTTACTTTGTGAAGATGAATCAGATATACTATGTGACTCAAGAGTGTTATCGCAACCTCAAGACAATGTTATACCTGTGGGCATCATAGGTGTACACTGCTGTTTGCCCTTATCATATTGACAATCCTATATATTAGTTGTTCCTCCTTGTACTGCAGTCTGGGAGAAGATCCTATTGGTGGTTCCTGTATGGTGACCCCTAGAATAGGGTGGCACCCTGATAATCAGCTTGCAAGGATGGCAACCTGGAGATAGCCATGTGATTACCCAAGACCCCGACTCCTTGCCCCATGGGTCATCTACAATTATGCCATTATCATAGGAGATGGTATTAGAAGGATGCAGACTAGCTGCAAGAGTGCTTGGTCATACTGATGATGCAAGAGTTCATCAAGGTGTTGTAAATCACCCTTTCCTCACTTCTGACTTCCTCTCTGACTGTCCTAGTCATTCTCTCCTCTGTTCAAGGTTCAGCCCTGTAGAAGATGATGCCAGATTGCCTGACAGGTATGGTGATATAGGTATAGGCAGTGTAGTGTTTCTCTGATCGCTCAACAGTGATAATGGGCATGATGATGTGAAGGAATGGAAAGGTCACATGATCAGGGAGTGTGATGTCATAGCATCACATGACTAGAAAGTCACATGACACTGTATCATTGTATAGAAATGAGCACAATAGTGCAAGTATATACACAATGTCATAACAGTATGAATATTGTAACAATGTGAACCAGATGCAAGAGTCCTCAGTCATACTGACAATGCAATAGTTCATCAAGGAGTAGAAGATCACCCTCTCCTTCTATCCAATTCTCTTTCTGACTGTTCAGTTATTCTTTTCTTCATTCATGGTTTTGCCCCATAGAAGATAATGCCAGATTGCCTGACAAATTAGTGGTTGAGGATTAGGCAGTGTAGATCTCTGTGAATCAACAGAGGTGTGGTGAGATCTAGGATGATCAGTGGAGAGTCATGAGAGTCATGAGAGAAAGGAAAAGGGGTTAAGATGTGATCATCATGATGAAGTGACAAGGTGATGAAGAAACAGAGTAGTCACATGATCAGGGATATCATGAGATCATGTGCAACCAGTGCACTAAGGGAAGTCATCACATGAATGCCTAACACAAAGTAGCATTGTGTGGTAGTCATATACAAGCACTAGTGCATGCACTAGCACAAGTATGTATGCAATGTCATAACAAATGGAAATTAAAAAGGCTATGCTTATGAGGCAGCCTTGAGGTATGACATCACTATGACATCATAGTCTAGACTTGATCATGTGATCAGTCAGGTGACAAGTCACAAGACTTGGTCATGTGACATGATAAGATAAGATAAAAGAAAATGTAAAAATGTAAAGAAAAGCATAAAATGTATAACAGCTATTATAAGTCAATAGCCATTAAAAAGCATTACCATGACTTATGCATGAGGTGTGACTAGGTGAAGAGTCAAAGTTCCAGTCTAGACCTGATCATGTGACTTGGTCATGTGATAGACTGATAAGATAAAATAAGTGAAAGAAAAGAAAAAGAAAGAAGAAAAGTATAAAGTCTAGCATACAATGCATAACACCATCTCTTCTATCTTTATGTCTGTGTGTGTTTTGTGGCAAGACCCTGCATGGCCTTTGTGAAAGCACAAGTTCTTGTCTCTATGAAACCACAAGTATAGTTGTTTACTAGGTCACAACATCTTTTAGAACTCCACAACTCTAATCAGACTTTGACATGAAAGAGCATGAACTTGATACACTTTAGGGTTGTCAATAGTTTATCTTTGCATCATTTCTTTTGTTTTGTCATCTTTTGTTCTGCTCTCAAATTATAAAGTAATAACTTACCTCACTGAACTGGTGATAAATAGTCACTAAGGTGTGTACAAAGTGATGTGCCACAAGATTACATAATGTGCATAGCCACTAACCATTTGTACTTGATATAACTCCTACAAGATCTTCATCTCTGAAATAAATGAGCAACCATGACTTTGTGATAGTCTCATTACTAAGTTACATTTGTAGTTTAGAATGTTATTTATTTTTACATAGAAATTATGTTGTGTTGCTATTGACATAGAACTAAAATGTAGCCATGCACAACTGACAGACTAACAACATGGCAGACTGAAAGTGGCAGGCAGAACAGAACACAGTGCACATGTGACATTGAACACAATGCATGCACTGCACAGTGCTGGAATGCGGCGCGCACGTGACACGGAACACAATGCGCGCACCGCACACAAACAGTTGCGCGAGACACAGCGCGGAACGCGGTGGGAATAAATGTGCATCTATGGCGCCATATCTATGGTGCCATAATTCTCCATGTCGGCATATTTTGTCCCCGCCGAAATAATGTGTCGTATGTCAACAGTAAGACACCGCGGATATTATTGCCTGATTTTCATTTAATTACGTCCGTCACTCCCATTCCTTATTAAAGCCTTTAACTAACTCTTCTTTCCTCTAAAATCGGTTGCAATCACCTGTTTCCCTTAAAAAACAGAGCAGACGCATACAGATGCTTGTTCCTCCCCTTCCGGTACAATGGGTGTTTGATGCCAGTCGCGACCCCCCAGTGTATAGTCGGTCCGTCCTACCTCCATTTCACTCTACCATCTGGCTGATCGCACATATATATATCCCAGACCATTGGTCGGCTCTGAACGTTTCTTGTATAGATTTTGGAATGACTTAGATGGGCGAGTAATTTTTTATTTCCTAACCTGTCTGAAATGATGAGCTTGAGCTATGGTCTATAACTTAATAGAGATGGCGAACTTTGTTTCGGCATCAACTTTAGCTCTTCACTCAGCGAGGCAGATATGAAGGATTCCGTTCGGCGAGCTCTTGATAAACTCCGGTGAGAACCGTTTCATCTTTGTTATTTTGAGAACACCCGATGTGAGGGCTTCAAGGTTAATCCCCGCTTCCGAATTGCAGCTTTGTTTGTCCCATCATCTCCTGTACCGCAGAAGACCCTGCATCCCCACGATGGGTATACCACCCATCTGTCGATCGCGAAGCATGGCTCAACCTGGCTCTTGTCGTCGAAGACAGAGGAAGATCACTCCGCCCATCCGAGTTCGTTCAAAGCATCAGCCTCCAACGACTGCCCGTTACAGATGGGAATGGTATCAATACTCTTTTCAGGGTTTACCTGCTTACAACATCGAATGCGGGTCGTGATGAAAGCAACGAATATGGCTTATATATACATGGGTGTCATTCGGTGGTTGATGCGCTACCTGCACTCCATGCACTGAACCTGATGTGCGAATGGATCTCCGATGAAGGGATGAATATCAAGATTGACCCCTCAGAAGAGTGGAAGAATCTTCCCGTTGATCCGATTACAGCGACGGGAGGGCCATCCGAAGAATGGGAAACAACCGGAGCAAGGCTCTTGCAGGAAGTCGCAGAGCAGTTCGCTGGGACTACGGTAAGTGATCCCGATCTTCTCACCCACTTCCTTGTTGCGATGGTTCAATTGATGGTATGGATCACCATAATTTAGATCTTCCCTACACTGGCTTTCCCATCCCGCCCATTGAATACGTTCGACCCACCGTTCCATTATACCATCACCGTATCGGAATCAGAAACGGCTGAAATTGTCGCCAAGGCAAAAGAGCTAGGGATGACCGTTTCGGCGCTATTCCACGCTGCGACCTGTTTGGCACAGATCAAGATGAACCCTGAGTCTGTTTCTGGAGACTCAACTGATGTCTATTTCTCACCTGGTGCCACAACGTAAGCAGTGCTTCTACCAAAACATGTCCGTGTTATCACTCAAATCTTGGACAACAATCTTAGTGTCTCCCTCGAACGCTACATGAAGCCTCCTGTCGATCCGAGGACGCATCTCATTTCGTCGTCCACGCTGTTACCATTATACTTCCCGATCACTCAAGCGTTGATGGAACCTAGCGAGAGGGGAAGGCTGATCGCGATAGCAAAACAACTCCAGGAGCATTTCAACAATCATCTAGCCAATCCCTGTCTGCCTCACCTATCAGCTGTGATAGCAAACATGCCCATGACCGAAATTGGACGGGATGACAGTGCCAAGCGCGCGAGCGAGGGAAAAGCGGAGGAAAAACCAAAACCACAACGGTGTTGCTCCTTTACTAACTTTGGTGTCATAGAGAGTAAGCTGCGGACGCAACATGGGAAGGTCAACGTTGAGAGTATTTACAGCGGCACACGAGCTCGATTGACATATTTCATGTAAGGCATTAATAAGGGTTGTTCCGCTTCACACGGTCTTACAAACATTTATTCTTTCTGTCATAGCGTCATGGAGACATGGACAATGCATTCTGAATTGCACCTTAAAATCCAGGTGGGCCACTTTATGTGCTATTGCTACACCCTTGCTTTTTCTTTGCTCATACATCGACTTGATCTATTATAATGTCAGGGTGCCACTGCTTGGGGAGAGGAATGCATAAAGACGCTGTTACATGAAGTACTGAGGACCGCGTTCCTCATCCTAGAATGAACCCTAAAGTATCAGAATCCAAAGGAATGACACGTGCTTCTGTCGCATCCTGTACTCGCCGTTACATACTGCAAATTTTGTAGATGCATTCCAAGACGCCAATAGAGTGTTATATATGTACTATCATCTCGCTGTTGCTATTACCCTTTTGTTCCTTTGTTGGCATTCTTGGGAACCATTTGTTCAAAAGAAAAGAAAGGATAGACATTGGCAGTATGTATGTGAGCTCCGATCGAACAGATTGTCGAATACTGGGACGATTCACCAGGTTGATGCCTCGAGTCGAAGGTACGGAGGTCGGGCATTACATCACAGGGTCAGATCACGAAATGTACTCCATTGGTTAGATGAACGAAACCATTCGTATTACAATATTATCGATATCGTTGGTCAACAATTCAGACCACAACAAATGAACGATCTGATGAGATATTAGATACTACTCAGGAACTTGACAAAGTACTTACAGCCTACCCTACTGTAACATTGCTTAGTTTCTAACACCGAATGCCATTATAATACTAGTTATTCACATAGGCAGGGTCTGATTAAGGCCCAGGTTCGCGAAGGGACTCTCCAACAATGGAGTTGAAGACACTCCTTGTGGAGGCAAATACCCCCTGAATAGGATCGGGCATGACCTGTGGAGGCAACATCTAGGCACGAGAACAGCCCGACAGCCACTGAGGCTCCTCCTCACAAGACCATTTCAAAGAGGCTGAATGTGAGATTTGTCACTCGAACCCATATTTTTTATTGTCCCACACGTGATTTTGCACCCCCCCTTCGTCTCCATTTCCACAGATGACAGTTAGCAGTTCGAACACACTATAATGTCACCTTGGCACGACGGTGGACTCTGTCACGGTGTAGGCATTCATCCGACTCAGTTCATGCTGATGCAGACTTCACCACGCGAGTGATGGCCGAAGATAGCACAGGTTCGTCATTCCGATCATGCTGGAAATTACTTGCTCATTAAGGCATTCCAACTTATGTAGAACAAATCATCGGAAATCCGGTTTCAAGACTAGTTGGTTCGGGAACCCAGTCCTTAGCTAGTGTGCCACGGGGAGCCTGGGCTGTCAGTCCTGTTTGGTCGGACGCTCCTCTCCGAGGATGAGGGCCGCGTACAGTACGCGCAAGGACAAGTAAGGAGGCTGGATTGGATGGAGTTTCGAGCCGGCGAAAGCTCTCGTCAGGGAGCTACCGCTATCCCGACCGCCTCCCAGCCAGGATCGTTTAGGGAACTCCCAGCCGTAACAGACGAACGGAGTTGGCTCCAGATCAGTGATCACAAGGGGTGTAATGGGCATGCGACCCAACGCGAGGCTGGTAGTGTAGGTTTGAGAGAAGGAGGGCAGGGAGATGGGAGGCCTCCTCTCAGACAAGCAGTTCGGATTTACTATAATGAGGTGTGCTCCTGCGAACCGGCCGAGCAGTCGGACTCCTTTCGGGTGGCCGCGGTGCCATCGAGCAAACACTAACGTGAACTTGTCAGGTGCGTGAGACACGTCAAGCCGCTTAAAGCCTAGCTATCGGAACATAGAGCATCTTTTTTGCTCTGCCACAGGTGTAGACTCATTAGTTGAACAGCTGAAATTAATGGCTGTAATTTTCATAGCACGAGAGGTTAAGTGGTGGACTGTGGCAACCGCATTGCTTCTGTAAATCAGGCGGCGACCGTCGGCTACCATCAGTTACCATCGGTTACCACTGGCTGGTTTCACTGAAGTGGAAATACTAACGAGTGACGAGATAGAACTCCTAATGGAGTGAAAATTACACGCCATACTGAAACGTTCGGTTCAACGTTTCCAGCCTCTTCGGTAGACAAATGCCTTCATTGAATGATATCGCCTGATTTCTATTTAATATTATGTTATCACTCTCACCCCTCACATATTATTAAGTCCTTTGGCTGACTCTCCCTCCCTTCTAGAACTCGCTACGACCTCCCATCCTCCTCGTAATATAAGCAGAGCCCCATAGATGTTGCCTCCTCCTCCGGCAAATTGGGTGTTGGATACCAGTCGCGACCCCCCGGTGTATAGTCGGTCCGTCCCTTCTCCGTCTCACTCCGTTATCTAACCAATTGCGCCTATATACACCAGACCTTTGATTGGGTCAGAACTTTTCTTCTACAGGTATTGGAGTACGTTGGATAGGCAAGTAACTTGTTTATTTGCCAACATGGTTGCAATGACGAACGTGAGTTGTGGCCGCTCACCAATAGAGAAGGCGAAGTTTGCGTCGGTATCAACTTTACCTCTGTATTGAGCATAGAAGAATTGAAGGATCGCACTCGGCGAGCTCTTGATAAATTTCGGTGAGTGCGATTGTATCGCACTCTGTTTAGCTTCGAAGCCCCCGACATGACCTTGTCACTGACCTTTGCTTCCGTCTTCTAGATTTGTTTGTCCTATCGTTGCTTGTACCATAGACGACACCTCGTCTCCACGGTGGATACACACCCCGTCTGCAGATCGCGAAGCATGGCTCGATCTGGCTCTCGTCATCAAAGATCGAGGAACATCACTCAGCCCGTCCGAGTTCGTCCAAAGCATCGGCCTCGAGCAACTACCCGTTACAGATGGAAATGGTACCACCACTCTTTTCAGGGCTTATCTGCTTACGACCTCGAAAGGGGACAGCGAAAGCAATGAATATGGGTTATATATTCATGGTTGTCACCCCATCGTCGATGCGAGACCCGCGTTCAGTGGATTGAACCTAATGTGTGAATGGATCT
>JBBPJS010001454.1:0-10784 GCA_038088835.1 Singerocomus rubriflavus
CTCATATCAGCCCTAACTTTTGATCTATGCATATTTCCAAAACATATATAAAGCCAGTACTTTACTATACATCTCTTTAGCTTAGTTCTTCCTTTGTATTCACATAGTTACCTTGCAACTAGTTTGCTTGGTTGCATTCAAAGGCCCCTATCTCTAAGTTCTTAATCTTGCCTACAACACTCTTGACCCTAGTGTTTAGCAGCCTTGATATGCCTTCATAACCTCATCCTACATGCTTAGACTTCTTCAAGGGCTATGCTTGACCCTACCTAAGCCAAGCATAACACTGAAACTGAAATGAAAAATCTATGAAAATTTTCTAAAGATTTTGTTCACTAGACATTGATTTTTGGGCTGTAGTGTCTATTTATATTGGCAAGTTGTGGACCTTTTGGCTCTTCATATATCTATGCTACATACTGCTAAAATAGCACTGGTAATCCTAACACTTTGCTTATTTCTGTGATTTTGAGGGTGAAAATGTGGAGCTTTTTAAACTTTTGGTACTTGAGTGCTTTTTAGAACATCACTTATGACTGCAAAGCAGAAAAAACATGGAAAAGTAAGTTGACAATTTGCTGATGTGAGTGTGCCTAAATACCCACACCACTATATCTGGAACTGATGAAATACTTATCCATGCTATAAATGCTGTCCAATATAAAATAGTGTTGTGATTTTCCATTACTCTATTACTCTATTTAGGTATAATTTCCTAATGCACTTCTTCTTGACTCACATGTCTGAGTTCAATGGTGAACATTCAGAAACTATGCAAAAGTTGCTTGATTCAACTACTGAGCACCAATCATATTCTTAGGCTGGTCCATTAAAATGCACCACATGTTCCATGGCACTCAAGGTACACCTGACTCATTCATTACACTGCTTTTGCTATTATGGAATGTGGATTCTACACACATCCTGTATTATTCTCTTTGTCAAATTTATTTAACATCAAACATTGAGTGGTCAATACTGCCCCAACATTTTTTTTTTCAAGTTCAGCTGAGCAAAGTTAAAAGTTTGAACACTGCCCCACTACATTCAGCATCCCATAGTGAATCTGGTGAGTGCCATCTAAAAGCTCTAGTTTTGAGAGTGCCAATGTTCAAATACAACTTTTAGCAGATGAGTCATTTTCCAGAAAAGAACATACAAAGTTGCTTTGTCTAGATGAAATTCTTTAAGTAGTATATACCAGCATGAAAGGGATTTAAAGTGCAAGTCAGACACCTAGACTGTTCATATCCAGACCATTTTCTCCAAGATGACCCATACTGTCAGCACTGTTTTATACATTCAACAGATTGATTTCTGTCAAGGTTGGTGATTATGATCACTACATATCTTTAATCATCTAAGATACTTATTTTGATGTGTATCAGTTGTAAGTGCAGCAAGATTGCTATATGATTATTGTAGGTCTGAGATACAGTCTGCAGTATATAGAAAATATACTTTGATCAAGTAACACAAGTGTGTGACTAATGAGATATGAACTCAGTTGTTGCATGATGTAACAAACTTTATATTCACCTAATGAGATATGGACTCATGTACAAGTTATTTCAGAGTATAACTAGTAGAGTAAACTGCATGTAGCTCACCTCAGTTATTGCATAATGTAACAGACTAAGATGCTTGAGTGCAAAATATATATCTTATATACAAACTAGACTATATACTATCCAAAAGGAAATATAAAGAGCTTTCAGAGCTCTGGACACAAATATAAGGAAACTTGTAAATACATAATGAAGGCTATAAGAATGTCTATATGATCTATATGTATAGGAGAAATGATGGCATGACAGTTCATATGCATACTGGTGATCTATTGAGCCAGTTGCAGTCTGAGCTGTATGTGTGCTTGTTATTCCAACACTTTCTCTTAAGCTGCACACAGTTCAAGTTCTGCAGTAAAGTGCTTGACCTTGTGTTACATCTGATCTGGGTAGAAGCAGGTGTAGCTCTTAAGTTTGCTTTGGGGAAGTGCAAGTAGACTTAGCTTGATAGCTATGAAGGGTAGCTTATTGTTATGATGTTGATATGGTGTAGGTTTGATGTAGATGTCAACCGATGGTTCACAGATAAAGCAACAATGGCTTTAGATTGCCTATGGATGATGGTATAGTGTATGCAGATACAAGAAAGACAAAAGCTAAGGTAACTGCATTATAGATGGAGATATATATATTGTATGGGTAGCACACAGATCATGCTTGAGGGGAGGCATGGGGAGGTCCCACTAGTGTGGTAACAAATGGGAAACATAGGAGGAAATGGAAATGGAAATGGAGAACAATAGGGATGCTAATAAATGTGGGTCAAGCAGTGCATGAAAGGAAAGATCAGAATGCAAAGCACTGGTGATGACATAAGATGAAAGGGATGAGTCAGCATCAAGAGTCCAGATGTCCATTTAATGGACAGCTGTGTAGAAATACATGGTAGATGGAGAGAAAGAATAAAACATAACATTACCCCCTGTTGAACCACCTAGTGAAACACTATACTTCTGGAATAACAATCACAACTTGAGCTTGCTATGCAGACACCATGCAGGGTCTTGCCACAAAGTCCACACAGGCACAGAGATAAAATGGTAGTAAAGGTAAGGGGAGTAATATCCTTAAGGTCTCAACCTACTAGGAGGTGAATAACCAAGTGGATTAGACTGAGGGGGATTAGTCGCAATACACCCTGTATATATACTACTGTACAATGTGCACAGACCAGGTGACGTCATAGATAAGGTGTGAAAAAGAAGTAATGGAAATTAATGCCATGAGGCATCAGAATGGAAGAGAAGGAAAGAAGCAATGGAAATAAAAAGAAAGCTTCTTTCATAAACGGAGATTAAGCAGGCTGTGCTCATAAGGCAACCTGCAGGCATGACATCATTGGTCTAGACCTGATCATGTGATCAGTCATGTGACCTAGTCATGTGATGAAGATAAGATAAAAGATAAGATCAAGAGATAAGATAAAGGAAAAGTGAAAAAGAGTAAAGAGAATGTACGATGTTATAACACTTCCCCCCCTTAAGACTCATATTCCAGATGAGTCGGAGAGTTAGGGACCACAGTAAAATTTTCATAAGAGTTGAAGAGAGAGTGAAAGTCCACATTTTGCAGACGAATACGATGGGGAGCTGAAGGGTTCAACCTGTGAAATTCAGCAATGGCCTCAGGTGCATTTTGCAGATGAATAGCTGGTTCCCAAATATCATCTGAATTATCCCAACCTCTCCAGTGCACCAGATATTTGTTATAAATTGTGTACAAACCTTGTATGATCCTGCACTATGACTGTGTGCTTGCATACATGAGTGCCATGACATTCTCTTTCCCTGATCATGTGACCACACCATCCCTTCACATCATCATGCCCTTCACCCTTCACATGTATCACATTCATAGTCTTCACCTCTTCACACTCTTCATGACATCACTAATCACACTTCCATTCCAATCTCGATCCTCCTTCTTCAGATCCATCATTCCCTCTGATTGGTATGATCACATATTGAGATTACATCTCAATCACGAACCCTGCAAGATCCTAGATGGATCTCTGCCATGATCCCTTCCCTGATCAGTCACACATTGTGATCGATCTTTCATTCCACTTTACACCCTGCATTCATATCCACTCTTCCATTTCTTCACCATATGAATGCCTAACCTTTTACTCATGGACTATACCCTTTACCCTATCATCCTATAGCATTAATCCCTTATACCCTAGACCCCTAGTCACAGCTTGGTCTGTGCACACTCCTGTATTGTATATATAGTGATGCCCAACTATAGAAAGCCAACTCATTAACTGGTGAGCCCATCATATTACTGTATGTGACATTATCATAGATGTCATCACCCTAGTCAACAATGTCATCCCATGAGGGTGATTGCACCCATGGGGAATTGTGGTGACAAGGTTGGCAGACTGGGGGTGGTACCTGTAACAGAGGATGTGGATGATCTCATTGACCCATGATGCAGCATAGCAGGGAGTGTTAGATTAAGGAGGGGCTAGATGAGTCATGAGATGAGATAGACAGAAAGGGTGGTGGAGAACAAGTTGTGGTGTGGTCAATAGAAAGAGTGTTGACTTGTCATAGAGTGCATTGTTTCTGGATGTGCCCAGGATGCCATAGGAGGCAGAAGGAGCATTGGTAGATGGGGCAGTTGATATGGACATGTTCAAGGCAGTGGCACTGAAAGCATGCCTCATGGAACCTCAGATGAGATGGAGGTAGTATGACCTGTCCTTGAGCCCCAGTTCAGTATGTGTTACATCTTTTCCTTTCTTTTACTACTTGAAGTGTACCACCAACAGATATTACACAGATAGACACTACCCCATCTATCTGAAACCACTATATGCCTTCTTTTAGTTCATCTCTCTTATGGGTGCTGACCTAAACTCTTTGCCCATGTTATCTCAGTTAGTGCTTCTTCTTCTGCTCTTCCATTCCACACATCATGAGACCACTTAAGTCAGCACTTCTTATTTGTTATTGCTTGATATTTGCCATAGGTTACCACAATCCTGGGGCACTCTCACACCAGCCCTAGAGTATGGCCCATGCACCGTCTTGACCATACTTATATCCATAGCTACCTTCAGTCTTATTTAGCTTTCACCTCCCTTGTACCATCTGTACACTGTATCTCCAGTAATCTAGTTGCTGCTTTTTTACTCATCAACCCTACATGCCTAAGCCCTCACAACTAGGCAGACCCCTATGAAGGATAGCATCATGCTATGTCCCTTCATTTACCTCAGTCATAACCTCACATCTTGGCTTTGTCTCAAGGGCTATGTGCTGTCTTGCCCAAGGCAACACATAAAAAAAGGCAAAAGCTAATCCAACATGTCTAGTATCAGCTAGCATACCCTACTTCCACCATGTTGAACTCTCAGCGACCCTTAGTAAACTTTTGGTGGTCACCAAGAACCACAAGAGCCATCAACCACCTGCAATCTTCTGAAGAAGAAGAACAAACATCACCAGAAGAAGAATTCAATCAGGATATCACCTCATCGAACCCTACCACTGACCAATTAGCAACCCAACTCAGCCATGCCCTTAGCACCCAAGCTTCCATTCCATGAAGCCCAACCCCACCATCACCTCTCACAGTAACTCAAACTCTCCCATTTTCCCCTATTAACACCTCCCCTGTCACATCTAGGATGATGACCATAAAGCCAGTTGAACTCAGACTGGGAACCCCTAAACACTTTGATGGTGACTACAAAAAGGCCATCCCCTGGTTGAACATGGTGATGTTCTACCTTGTAGTAAACAAAGAAGTTTACAATACCTCTGCTAAGAAAATCACCTTTGCCCTCTCCTATATAACCAAAGGGTCAGCTGCAACATGGGCAGAAAACTTTCAAATCAAAGCCTTCAATGCAATCACCAGCACCATTGACATGGGCACATACAACAACTTTCTAAAAGCATTTAGAGAAGCATACCAAAACCAGCAGGTCATCACTGATGCAATCATCTGGCTGGCAACCACCTGAATGACCTTTAACCACAAAAAGAAGGAATATGAACCTTTGATCCAAGAATATAATGTCCACTTTGTAACCAAAAATTCAGAAGCAGAAATTACTGAGAACCACATTCTCATCAGCTATTACTCTGCTGCCATCCCTGTTCCCATCATGCACAGAATTTATGGTATGAAAAAAGTCCCTACCACTATTGAGGAATGAATGACCTAGGCCACTGCATTTATCTTGCAGAACAAGCAGGCGAATAGAGTCACCCAGCAATCAGGCAACCCCTGGCAATTCCACATATTCCACCCAAGCCACATACCATCAATCAAAGATCCAAATGCTATGGATGTTGATGCAGTAAAAGTGGGAAAACTAACCAATGAAGAATGCAAGAGGTGCCAAGATCTAAAACTTTGCTTCAGATGCTGGCAACCTGGCCACATCAGTGCCAAGTGCCCCAAGTACTCCAAGGAAGCTTTCTCTCCCCCATGAATGAAAAAGACTCATTATATCTCCTCAGAAATACCCAAACTGGAGGAGGTAAGTGACAGTGAAGATGAAAATGGGGAGACAGCCAAAGTAGGAAGGGTGCAGGGTTTTTAAAACAGGAAGTGTCTCAGATGCAAGTCCCTCCCCCAATGTACACTAGGATCATCAAGGATGCTAATAGAAACTCCTTGTCTTTCTTAACCAACCTTCTTGTGTCCACCATCTGAAGCATTAGCACCAGAGCACTAGTCAATAGCGGTGCAGAGATAAACTGCATCGACTGGCACTTTGCCAAAAGAAACCACCTTTTTCTTGTCCGCTTAAACAAACCCCTCCAAATAAGCAACATTGACTCATTCTCCAATAAAATAGGAATGGCCTGATATCAAACCACCCTCTATGTTGAAATAGGGGGGCTCCTTAGATGAACAATGTTTGTCATCATCCATTGCCAAAGCAACAATGTAATCCTAGGGGCTTTCTGGCTTCAGAATGTCAACTCTTGGATTAACTGGAAAACCAAAGTGGTGAAAATCCCATTAATAACCAACCAAGCTAATCAATATTACTGGAGAAAAGTCAAGCAACTAACAAGGACCAAACCATGACACATAAACATGGTAAAGGAAGAAACATCCCATTTCTTCAACTACCTTTGCTGCAGATCCCTAGAGAATGTTGCAGAACCAAAGAGTTCCGTCTACCCAACCACATAACCAACCAACCCGGTAGACGACCAGGGAACGATACGATGAATCCTAGAGATGATGTCCAGAAGTAAGGAGTGCTGAACAGCAGGGATGAGGAAATCGGAGATAAGGAGAGGACTGAGTTGGACTATCTTCTAAGTATGAACGCCAGGACTACTCTTGCAAGTCCTTGCTAACCAATGAACTATTGCATCGTGATTCTGTCTTCCTTCTAATACTAATATCCTATGATACTAGCATAATCATGGTCGGCTCTTGGGGCGAGGTTTCCGAGCCTTGGGTAATCGCGTAGCTGTTACCAGGTTGCTATCCTTGAGAACGAAGGTGGTGTCACCATAGATGCAAGGATGTATTCGATAACTCCAAGCATGACCCAACAAGAGATGCTGTGCTACTCATGGCTTAAATATCTGTGAACAAAGGAACTAATATAATAAGATCCACACGGCAATGATAGCCTCTCGGGATCGCAGGTATAATATCAGTATCTGGTATGATGAGAGATACGTCACATGATCTTTTGTAATTTCTGGTTCGGTTCTTGATACAACGAATGTCTTCCGTTCTTCTAGGTACTGGGTTCTGTACTAGTGCTTGAACGAGCTTGCTGACTGGCCATAACGTTGGCGGTTTGGTAATGTCAGGATCGATGAACAATGGAACAATGAGGAGAGGAGTGAAGGTTAGCTTTATCTCCAGACAGCTTACTCCTGAGGCTCAGTTAAGAGGGCCAGGCGAATACCACCCCTTACTTGATCTGTTGTCACTAGGCCACCTTGGTAGGCAGGGTAGGACGCAAGGAAACAAGTGGATTAGGCTGGGGGAACAGCCATACTCATAACCCCACTACTTATACGTTACAGGAATGTGCACAGACCAAGCTGTACACTAGGGTCTAGGGTATACGGGATTAATGCTATAGGCTAGTAGGGTAAAGGGTAATGTCCATGATGCAAAGGTTACGCAACTCATCTAATGGAATGGAAGAAGCAGAGATGAGAATGCAGGGTTTAATGTAGAATGGAAGATCGATCACAAAGTGTGACTGATCAGAGAAGGGATCGTGGCAGAGATCCATCTAGGATCTTTGCAGGGTCGTGATCGAGATGCAATCTCGATGAGTGATCGTACCGATCGGAGGGTAAGGACGGAGATGAAGGAAGGGTGATTGAGATTGGAATGGAAGATTGATCGGTGAAGTCGTAATGATGTGAAGGAAGAGGAATGTGATGATGTGATAACGTGACAAGGTGAAGAGGTGAAGATGTGAAGGGATGGTGTGGTCATGTGATCAGGGATGAGTCATGAATAGTACTCGTGCATGCAAGCAAGCAGTCATTGTACTGTCGTATTGTGCAGGTTCGTACACAAATTCGTAACAGAGAATGAGGTAAAACATCTAGTCAGACACAAGGTCCACCCTATTGGAAGAATCACAAGAAGCAGATGAAGGTTCATTCACACCACCACATCCACCAAACTCGCAATTGAAGCCCTAAAAGACAAACCCTATATCACACTTTCTATCAAATACTCTAACTTTGCAGAGATATTCTTAGAGCCATCTGAAACTCACTTTCCCCCATCCAGAGACTATGATCATGAGATAAACCTCCAAGACATGTTCAAACCCTGGATAGGAAAACTATACCCACTCAGTCCAGATGAGAAATTAGCAACAGAAAAATTCCTGAATGAAAACATCAAATCTGGCAAGATCTGACCATCCAAATCCCCACAAGCATCACCCTTCTTCTTTGTCAAAAAGAAGGATGGAAAACTATGACCTTGTCAAAACTATTGATATATAAATAAACACACCATTCGAGATGTCTACCCTCTACCCCTCATTTCTGACCTTATCGACAAACTCAAAGATGCCAAGGTCTTCACTAAATTCGATGTGCAATGGGGATACAACAATGTATGAATCAAAGAAGGACACCAATGGAAAGCAGCATTTATCACCCACAAAGGACTGTACGAACCCACTGTCATGTTCTTCAGATTATTCAACTCCCTCATAATATTCCAACAGTTTATAAATGACTCCTTTGCTGATCTCATCGCTGAAGGATGGTTAGTGATATACATGGACAACCTATTGATATTCTCCCCAGATCAAGCAACACACAATAAACAAACCAGAAGAGTCCTTCAATGCATGAAACAACTAGACCTCCACCTCAAATTGGAAAAATGCAACTTCAACAAGGAAGAAGTAGACTATCTTGAAATGGTGGTTAAATCAGGAAATATCACAATGGATCCAGTAAAGTTAGATGGGATCACCAAATGGCCAACACCCTCCACAGTAAAGGAGGTCTGGTTATTCCTCAGATTTGCCAATTTCTACAGATGGTTTATCCCTAATTACTCTACCCTAGTAAAACCACTAATTGAACTAATCAAGAACACTCAGAGCTGAAGCTGGAATGATTGTTGCAACAAGACATTCCTCCATTTGAAAGAACTATTCCTTACAAAGCCAGTCCTCTCCTTCCCCAACACCTTCCAACCCTTCATCATAGCAACTGATGCATTGCTCATAGCCTCCAGAGGAGTCCTTATGCAGAAGGACCTAAACAGCCAACTTCACCCATGCTCATACCTCTCCCAATCTTTCTTCTCCATGGAATGAAACTATGATGTTTGTGATCATGAACTCCTGGCCATTATTCATGCCCTCAAAGCATGGCAGCACTACCTCCAGGGCATGGCTTTCCCAACCACCATTCTCACAGATCACAAAAACCTTACATACTTTAAGGAAGCCCAAAAACTAAATCAGAGACAAGCCTGCTGGCTGCTAAACTTAGCAGACTTCAACCTATGCCTTGTACATACCCCAGGATCACAGCTTGCAGCACTAGATGCCCTTTTCTGCTGAAGTGACCATGGCATCCACCATGATGACAATGCCCATATAACACTCCTACTGCCAAACCTCTTTATCAACCTCATCAATACCAAACTTTCTTCCCTTATTAAAGTGGAGACCCAAGTGAACCCCTTCACTCTCAATCTTCTCCAATGCCTTGACCTGTCAACACCCCCTGCACTATGCCCATGACTCTCCACCTTTCAGGTCCTTGATGGCATATTGACTTACAACTGCTGACTTTTTGTGCCTTCACTTGCCTAGGATGCCATCTTCTGCCACTGCCACAACCATGAGTCTGTGGGTCACCCTGGCTACCAGAAAATGTTATCCCTCCTAGCCTAACACTACTGGTGGCTGGGTATGGCAGCCTATACTTGGTGGTACATCAAACACTGCATTCTTTGTCAAGCAAACAAGGCCAACACCCATCCAACCATGCCACTGCTTATGCTGATCCTTTCTGCCACATCATGACCATTCCAACAGATTAGCTGCAACCTGTTATGACATCACATTCACCACTTGTACTTTGTGTCAGCAAGTGTGTGCACAACTACTCTCAACGTACTTTGTGTTAGCATTGAGCACAACCATTCATGATCACATGACCTTCGGGTCACATGACTTCCCTTTCCCTGATCACATGACTACTCCATCCCTTCACTCATTCACACCTTCACTCATCATGTGTTTCACATCTTCACTCTCTTCACTTTTTCATGACCTTCACAATCTTACACCGATCATCTTAGATTCCTCCACATCCTCAAGGTGTCCTCACCTTTCTAATCTCCACCCTTACCATTCGATCAGTATGATCTCTTATTGAGATATCAATCTCGATTATAACCCTGCAGGATCTTGATGATCTCTGCCATGATCACTATCCTAATCTTTCATATCTTGTGATTGATCTTCCATATTATAGTAAGCACTGCAGTCTCATGTCTGCTTCTTCCATTCTTGATACATGAGGCTGCCTAACCTTTAACTCATGGACTATTACCCTTTACACTAGAGCCAATAGCATTAATACCATATACCATAGATAGTAAGTCACAGCTTGGTCTGTGCACTCTCCTGTACTGTATATAAGGGGTTGTGCAAGGGCTGTTGTCCCCCAGCCAAATCCACTTGTTCACCTCTCCTACTCTGCCTGCAAAGGTGGCCTA
>JBBPJS010001455.1:0-10774 GCA_038088835.1 Singerocomus rubriflavus
GAACTCCGAAACTGTTGCTTGCTTAGGAGCACAGCTCTGAGGCTGCACTTTGGCATAGTCTTACCTCCAACCCCTCTGATACATACTGTAACCTGACTCTGAACTTAGTCATCTGAGTCCCTCCATATATAAACTCCATAGTTACAACTTGTACACTTTAGTTTGAATATCAATATAATCTGACACTCTTCCCACTCATTTTCTAAGTTGTTGACTGACTTCTCCTACATAACCCCTCCAACCTCCAACCTCCAACCCTTAGTAAATTCAGAACAACCAGATCCTATGCAAGGGCACACCACATAAGGTGAAGCCAAGTTCTGTCTGAACCCTTCAACTCCAGACCTTTGGAGTTCCCCTTAAAGCAGTGTCTGACACAAGTTTAACAATATATTCAAACTCCCACTTGCATCAGATTCCTTATCTAACCCCCATACTTCTAATCCTCCACTTTCCCTAAAATGGATTCACCATCCAAATTAAGAAAAGACACCAAGCTTTCAGCAGCTGAGTGCAAGTGCCATTTTAACAAAAACTTGTGTATGTTCTGTGGTCAAGCATGACATTGGGCCAAGGCTTGCATGAAGCCAACCTCTCATGCAGCCAAGACCACATGACCCAAACTCCAGAAGCAAAACCAGAGGCCTCCTCTGAGGCAAAAAAATAGTCCACAATCTCCATGACTCCATACAAACTGGAGGTTGTGTTGAACCCACCTGTGCATTCAAGGAGCTCCATCTCAATGTGTCTGCTCTCTCAGACCCATGATCACTCATGCCATCCATCTTCTTCATATCCCATGACATCTCCTCAGCCCCCATATTGATTGACTCTGGCTCCTTCAACTGCTTTATAGATACCTCATTCATTTTGAAGAATGAACTCCCAACCTACTCTGTCCCTCTGCTCTCTCTCCACTTGTTTGATGGAACATCCAACTCCACCATCACTCAAGCACTCAACCTCTCCATCCACTTCCCCTCTGATGATATCACTCCGACAACATTCTATATTACTCCACTAGATGGCTCATGTTCAATTGTTTTAGGATATAACTGGCTGACCCACTTCAATCCATTGATTGACTGGGTTTCAAGCAGTATATCATTCTGAACACCAGAACCACCCATGCCAGCACCTCTAAGCTCAACTCCACAGCCTTTGAACATCTCTCCTCCAGCTGACTCTGTCCCCTCTGATACACCAAGTTTCTTTGAATGCAAGGCTTCACATATCATGCTTATCAGTGCACCCATCTTCGTGCTTGCCTGTTGCCTTCAGGGCTTAGTGCAGTTTGCAATGACACTCTGCCCACCTGACAGCAACTTCTGCTCTGCCTCCATCACCTCCAAACCAATTGATCTCTCTAGAGTCCCCCCAGAGTACCATGATTTCACTGATGTATTCAGTAAAAGCAAAGCATCCCAGCTTGCTCTGTATTGTGATTTCAATCTGAAGATTGACCTGGAAAAGGGGGCCTCTCCCCCTATAGGCATCACTTACTCCCTTTCCACCTCTGAGCTTGAGTTACTCCAGACATTCCTTGATAAACATTTAGCCAATGGCTTTATCTGCCCATCTTTCTCTGCTCACACTGCCCCTGTCCTTTTCATTCACAAAAAGGACAATTCCCTCCACCTTTGTGTAGATTTCCACAAATTTAACAGGATCATGAAAAAGAACCACTATTCACTCCCTCACATCTCCAACCTCCTTGACACCCCAAGCCATGCCTACATATACACCAAACTCAATCTCCAGCATGCATACCACCTGGTCTGCATTGCTGCTGGAAATGAGTGGAAGACCTTCTTCCAGACATGCTACAGCTCCTATGAATGACTTGTCATTGTTATGACATCACAAGCATCACTTGTACTTTGTGTTAGCAAGTGCATGTATGACTCTTTCATCGTACTCTGTGTTAGTGATGAGCATGATCATGTGACCTGTGGGTCACATGACTTTCCCTGATCACGTGACTACTCTGTCCCTTCACACATTCATGCCTTTATGCATCACATGCATCACAACTTCACACTCTTCACCTCTTCACAATCATTACAACTTTACACCAATCATCTAGATGCTCTCCCACATTCTTAAGGCTACCATGCCTTCCTCATTTCCACCTTTACCTCTCGATCGGTATGATCACTCATCTAGATTGATTATCTAGATCATGACCCTGCAGGATCTTGATGATCTCTGCCACAATCACTCTTCCAGATCTTTCACATCTTGTGATCGATCTTCCATCTTATATTAAACCCTGCAGTCTCATGTTCACTCTTCCATTCTTGATGCATGAGGCTGCCTAACCTTTTACTCATGGACTAAACCCTTTACCTTATCATTCAATAGCACTAATAGCATATACCCTAGATAGTAAGTCACAGCTTGGTCTGTGCACATTTCTGTAATGTATATAAGGGGTTGTGCAAGGGCTGTTATCCTTCAGCCAAATCCACTTGTTCACCTCTCCTACTCTGCCTGCAAAGGTGGCCTAGTGATGTTTAAGGAACAGCAAGTAAAAGAGTAGCTATTCACCTGCCCAGTCTTCAGACTGCCCAGGAGTAAGGCATTGCTCAAATGTGGTCTCATCCTCCCCTCCACTCTCCTTCTATTTATAACTGTGTGGTCATGCTAACTCAGGACTCGGTCAAGACAGAACCCAGTCAAGACAATCTGGAAGACTATCTTTGTGAAGTCATCAACACTTTGTGGAAAACCTACGTGACACAAGACAAGTCTCTAGTCAAGCTGATGTTATACCTGTGGGTCATATAGGCATACGCTGCCATTGTCCCTTATCATATTAAAGGTTCTATCTATTAGTGTTCCTACTTGGCTGTGGCCTTGTAGAAGATCCTGTTGGGAATACTATGTGTTGACCCCAGGATGGGGTGGCATCCCTGATCAAGCTTTCAAGGATGGCAACCTGGAGATAGCCATGCGATTACCCAAGAGCTGGATTCCTTGCCCCAAGGCTCAACCACAATTATGCTGCACTCATAGGATGTAGTATTAGGAGGAAGCATACTCAGTGCAATAGTCTGAGTAGTACTAGGAATGCAATAGTTCCCTAAGGTGTAGAAGATCATCCTTTCTTTATATCTGATCCCCTCTCGCTGTTCTAGCATTCTCCCTTCCAGATGCTCTCAAGGATTCAGTCATTGATGCCAGATTGCCTGACGGGTTATGGTAATGGAAGATAGGCATGGTTGTGTATAGTGTTTCTCTGGTTGCTCAACAGTCATGCCATTCAGTCTTACTAATGCCCCTGCAGCATTCCAGCAGTTTGTTAATTTTATCTTTGCAGATCTCCTCAACATCTCTGTTATCATCTACCTCAATGACATTCTCATCTTCTCAGAAGACTGTGCAAAACATAAAGAGCACATTCAGGAAGTCCTCTGGCATCTTCAAAAGCATGGACTTTATGCCAAGCCTGAAAAGTGTGAATTCCATACAGACTCAACTGAGTACCTTGGGTACCAGTTATCTCCATTCAGACTTACTATGTCCTCTGATAAGATGAAGGCCATAGTTGATTGGCCTGAATCCTATAAGATCCAAGACATTCAGTCTTTCCTCAGTTTTACTAACTTCTATTAACGTTTCATCACCAACTACTCCAGGCTAGTTGTCCTGCTCACTTGCCTTACTCACAAGGATACTTCATGGCACTTTGATGAAGCCTGCTACTCCATCTTTCAGTGTCTTAAGGATGCCTTTACCTCCACTCCTATTCTCACCCACTGGGTTCCCAACACTCCACTAATTATCAAGACAGATGCCTTTGATTATGCCATTACAGGCATTCTTTCTCTTTGCTGCCTGAATGATGAAGACCATCTAGTGGCCTACTTCTCCCACACCCTCTCTGCTCTGGAGCTGAACTACAACACCCATGACAAGGAATTGCTTGCTATCTTCAAGTCCTTTCGAACTTGGTGGCATTACCTTGAGGGCTCCAGAACTCTGGTTGATGTCATGACTAACCACAAAAACTTAGAGTATTTTGCCACATTCAAACTCCTCACTCAGTGCCAAGCCTGGTGGTCAGAGTTCCTTTTGCAGTTCAACATGATAGTCCATTTTCATCCCAGAAAGTTAGGTGCAAAGCCTAATTCCCTCACTAGACACTGGGATGTCTATTCCAAAGAGGGGAATAGAGACTATGCTTTGGTTAACCCTCAAAACTTCTGCCCCATCTTCACACAAGAGCAACTCATGTTATCCCTCAGGGCATCATGTTTAGCAGCTCTGGTCCTTTAGACCAGTGTGCTGTTTGACATCAAGTCCCTCTATAATGACATTCTCTCTGCTTTTCCCTCTGATCCCATCTCCTCTGTTCATATGTCCTTCTTCAAACCCTCCAACTTTCATTGGTCTGTCGACTCCGAAGGCTTTTTACACCTAGATAATCATATCTATGTCTCTGATGCCAATGATCTCCACCTTCATGTCCTCCAATACAAGCATGACCACCCACTCTCTGGTTATTTTGGACAAAACTGCACATTAGAGCTAATTGTTGAGTGACCAGAGAAACACTATAACAACCCTGCCTATATCCATCACTTATAACCCATTGGGTGATCTGGCATCACTGAGAGAATCCTTGAGCAGTCGCAGATAGAAAAAGGCTGAACAGCTGAGAGGGAATTGGGAATAAGGGGAGAATGATTTTCATACTTCTTGGTGAACTATTGCATCACCAGTACTACACAGACTATTGCACTATGTATGCTTCCTTCTAATACTGCATCCTATGAGTACAACATAATTGTGGTCAAGCCATGAGGTGAGGAGTCAGGCTCTTGGGTAATTGCATGGCTATTTTCAGGTTGCCATTCTTAAAAGCTGGTCAGAGGTGCCACCCCATCTCAGGGAGTACCACATAGCATCCCAACAAGATCATCTCAATGCCCACAGGCAAGAAGGAATATCTATAAATACAACTATCAATATGATAAGGAAAGCTGGCAGCATATGCCTATGCAACCCACAGGTATGACATCATCTTGAGCATTGCAATAACATCTTGAGTCATGTGATCTTTTCCATCAGGTTAGTGCCCTCACAAAGATGGTGATACCTCACAAAGAATGTTGCTACAGGTTGTCTTGACCATGGCTTCATCTTGACCAAGTTCTGAGCTTGCATGACCACACAGAGATAAATAGAAAAAAGGAGTGATGATGAGACCACATCCAGGCAATGCCTTACTCCCAGACAGTCTGAAGACTGGGTGGGTGAATAGCTACCTTGTTACTTGCTGTTCCTTAAATATCACCAGGCCACCAGTGAAGGCAGAGTGGGAGAGATGAACAAGTGGATTTGGCTGGGGGGACACCAGCCCTTGCACAACCCCTTATATACAATACAAAGATGTGCACAGATCAAGCTGTGGCTGAGGTCTAGGGTATAAGCTATTAATGCTACTGGATATCTAGATTAAAGGGTAAAGTCCTGCAGGCAAAGGTTAGGCATGCATCTAAGAAGATTAGAAATGAGAATGCATGCAGGAAGTAATGTAAATGAAAGATCATCACAAGATGTGACAATTCAGAGGGAGATTATGGCAGAGATCCCATCAAGGGTTCTGCAGAGTCATGATCAAGATGTAATCTCAATGAGTGATCATACCAATTGAATGGTAAAGTGGATATGAAGGAGATGAGGACACCTTGAGGATGTGGGAGGATCTGTAGATGATCGGTAAGGGGTTATGATAATTGTGAGAGAAAGGAGGAGGGGTTTAGATTGTGGAACACATAATGGGAAGGTGATGTGGTGAAGAGAGGACAAGGGGATCACATGACCAGGAAAGGTCATAAAAAATAGATATTCATGCCCATGTGCTAACACAGAGTATGCAGGGAGTAGTCATGCACATACTTGCTAACACAGAGTACAAGGTGTGGTTGTGATGTCATAACACTAATCCACTGTGAATACACCTGGCCAGGTATCCAGATCTTCATAAAAGAGTACATCATGTTCTGTACAGTCTGTGCCCAAGCCAAGATCCCAAGGCACAACCCCTATGAGCTCCTTAAACAACTTCCAATCTCTGAGAAGCCATGGAACTTAATCTCCATGGACTTCATTAAGCAATTACCTCTGTCCTCCAAACACACTGCCATTCTCGTCATCATGAACAGACTGTCCAAGCAATGCATCTTCATCCCCACTAATAACAAGGTAACCTCTTCAAAGTTAGCTAAACTCTTTCTTCTCCATGTCTTTTCAAAGCACAAAGTTTCCTTGCACATCACCTCTGATTGAGACTTGGAGTTTGTCTCACATTTTTTCCACTCATTAGGCAAGGCCCTTGATATCCAACTCCACTTCACCTCTAATTACCACCCAGAGGGTGATGATCAAACAGAATGAATAAACCAGATACTAAAGCAGTATCTTTGAATCTATTGTAATTACCAGCAAGACAACTGGTCCAAACTCCTGCCCCTCACAAAGTTCACATACAACAATGCTTCAAATGCTACCACTGGCATGTCTCCATTCTTTGCTAATAAGGGCTATCACCCTAACATTGCCATCCACCCCAAACAAGATCTCACCTCCACCAGAGCCCAAGACTACTTTGTTGACCTTGACTCCCTTCATCAGTTCCTCTGTGAAGAAATCAGCCTAGCTCAGCAACAGTATCAAGGTTCTGTGGACACCCAATGAACTCTAGCACCAGACTTCAAAGTCAGTGATTAGGTTTTCATCAAGGCCAAGTACTTCAGTACCACATGTCCCTCCAAAAAAATCTCTGAAAAGAACCTCAAACTCTTTGATATCTTAGCATAGGCAGATACACTCTCCTTTACCCTTCATCTCCCAGAGAACATAAAGTCTATACATCCAGTCTTCCATGTCTCTCAATTAGAACCTGCAACTCCAAACACCATTTCTAACCACACAAAACCACCTCCACCTCCAGTTGAAGTTGATAGTGAATCAGAGTACAAGATCTCTGAAATCTTAAACTCAAAGGTAGACCACTGAAGAAAGAATTGCAAACTTCTGTATCTGATCTGCTAGTCTGGGTACAAAGGAACTGACAAAGAAACTTCATGGCTACTTGCAATGGAGTTAGATCATGCATCAAAGCTCATCTGAGACTTCCATCTCCAATACTCAGAAAAGCCTGGACCCCACCACACTTGAGACAAATGAGAAAAAATTACTTTGAGAAAACTACTAAGGTATTTCTACATCCCTAATACCTCCAGACATATCCTTTGACATGTCTGATGCATCTCCATCCTCATCTGACTTCTCATCCTCCAATCCCTCCTCATTCTCGTCATTTGGATAAACCTCTGTGATTTTGAGATCCACTAGCTGGCCCACTGCTAGGATCAGCAGGTCCAACCAGCTCCACACCACATCCTGGTGGTCATTGATTGCCCTTGCAACTAACTCCACACACTCCCTTATTTCTGACTTCTCCTCCAATCAGACTTTCTTTTGAGGTATCTCCATCTCCTCTTCATCATGCATTTTTCTCTTCCTCTTCACCTCTGTTCTCTCCTCCCTGGGTCACTTGCAGTGTGCCTGGGTCACTTGCAGTGTGCCTTGACATGTCAGCACTCCTCACATGATGTGGCCTTGCCAGAACTGAGGGTGCACTCTAGCCCCTGATCCTCACATCTCTGGCACTCCATCACTGGCTCCACACACTGCTTCCCCTTCCCCTTACTGGAGCTCTGCTCTGCAGCAACCTATTCCACCTATTCTTTATTAGCTCCACCTATTTACAATGTGGTGGACTTATCTTTTTCCTGGCTGCTGCCTCAGCCTCTGCTGCCTGCCTTTTGGCAGCCTCCTCCACCTTTTTCCACTCCTCCTCCTCTCTCCTCACCTTCACTTGTCACCTCCATTCTGCCACCTTCACCTCCCACAGAGCATCATTGTCATTGGCACACTCCACTAGTTGCTCATCGGCCCACAATTTAATATCAGTGAAGTCAGATATGATGGTCATTTTCTAAGGAGTTGTCCACAAATCACTTGGACTTTATACTGTGCAGGTTATGCTCCACCCCACTGGTTAATTTTTCAAACTCCACAGTCAACAGAGTCATGTAATCCCCAGTGGCCTTCAAGGGTTTAGACCTAAGAGGGGGATACTGTCATATCCTGTACTTCAAGTCAACTCCAGTACCTCCATACCACCTTCAGTCCATTCTCCTCTGTCTCCTCCTGTACTTACTCCATTTGGACTTGTACTTAGTGTTTCTCCCTTACTCTGTCCCTATTGTGTTCTTCTATGTCACTCATATCTTATGTTTCATTTCTTGCTTAGTTAAAACTCTGAAATCAGTGCTCACTTAGGAGCACAGCTCCAAGGCTGCACTCTGGCATAGTTTTACCTCCAACCCCTCTAGTACATACTGTAACCCAACTCCAAACTTAGTCATCCAAGTCCCTCTGTATATAAACTCTGTAGTTACAACTTGTACACTTCAGTTTGAATATCAATATAACCTAATGCTCTCCCCACTCATTCTCTAAGTCATTGACTGACTTCTCCTACATAACCCCTCCAACCTCTGACCTTTGACCCTTAGTAAATTTGAGACAATCAGATCTTGTGCAAGGGTGCACCACATAAGATGAAGCCAAGTCCTATCTGAACCCCTCAACTCCAAACCTTTGGAGTTCCCCTCAGAGCAGCGTCCAACACAAGTTTAACAGATCTTCTATAACAGGAACTTCAGGACTACTTTTGCAAGTCCTTTCTAGCAATCATACTCTTGCAATAATGCTCTGTCTTTCTTCTAATACTACCACCTAACATGGCAGCATAATCATGGTTGGACCTTGGGTCAAGGATTCTGGTTCTTGAGTGATTGTATAGCTATTACCAGGTTGCAACCCTTGAGAACAAAATTGGTGTCATCATAGATCCATGATATGTTCAATAACTTAATGGATGTTCCAATGAGAGTGCAATACTACTCATGGCTTAACTTATCTGTAAATGCTAGAACTAATATGATAAGATCCATCAGCAGTGAGGGCTTCTCTGGATCATAGGTATAACATTAAAAAACTATACAAAAGTGTTCCTATTATGTAAACTTTGGTATAATAGAGGTTCAGATTCTTCCAAGAAATATGTTCTGTACTTTCATATGTCTAGGTTCTGACTGTGATGTGGTACAAGCTTGCTCACTGGCCTTGACATTGGTAGTTCAGTGTTGCAAGATATGATCCAATATGAAGAGGGGAGGATGAGGGGATTGGCTTTATCTCCAGACAGTCTCACTCCTAGGGAACCAGTGAAGGTTCAGTAGGTGAATAACTATCCATTACTTGCACTCATCACTAAGCCACCTTGTAAAGGCAGGGTAGAAAAGGAGGTTAACAAGTGGATTAGGCTGGAGGAACAGCCTGAACTCATAACCCCTTATATATAGTACAAAGGAGTGCACAAACCAAGCTGTGTCTGAGGTCTTAGGGTATATGGTACTAATGCTATTGGCTAGGGTAAAGGGTATAGTTCATGAGTAAAAGGTTAGGCTTTCATATGAAAGAGAAGATGAAGAGCAGATGTGAAAGCTAGAGATAAAGTAGAATGGAAGATCAATTACAAGATGTGAAAGATTGAAAGGAGTGATCATGGCAGAGATCCATCTAGGATCCTGCAGGGTTCATGATCAAGATGAGATCCTGATAGATGATTATACTGATCAGATGGTAAGGGCAGAGATGAAGAAGGTGAGGTGATTGAGAATGAAAGAGTGACCAGTGTAATGTTATGACAGTTATAAAAGGATAAAGAGGTAAAAAAAATGTGATGCACATGAAGGGTCAGGACATGATGATTGTGAAGGGTCAGAAGGGTCATGTGATCAGGGGTTGGTAGTCATGGCACTTGTGCATGCACACAAGCAGTCATAGTGCAGAGTTCATACACAAATTTATAACACACTCAGAACACCAAGCCAAGTTCTCATGTTGATCCCTCATTCTCATGATCATCATAGCTGTGCTTCTACTTCTGCTCTTCTCTTCCATGTACAGCATGCTTTTTTGATCAACACTCTTATTGTCTTCATTCTTACCATTTCACCATGACAGCTGTCAAACACTCCACCTTGACAAGCAGAATGTTTCAGCTAGATGGGGAATGGCTTTTCTTTGATCCTTTCCCTTTCTTCTCACATTCACTCTTAACCATGGTCTGTGCACACCTCAAAGATATATATAAAGCTGGTACTTTACTATATATCTCTTTAGCTTAGTTCTCCCTTGTGTAAAGCTAGTTACCTTGCAACATAGTTTGCTTAGTTGCTTTCAGGGTTCCCTAAGTCCCCCTATTCTCAGAAACTCTTCAGCACCATCCAGACCCTCTGCCCTAGTGCAGATATACCTGGGTATGCTCTTGATATGCCATGCATGGACTTAGGATCTTTTTAAGGGCTACACTCATCCTTATCCAAGGCCAAGCATAACAGGTTGACATTTTGCAGCCAAGATGCTCCCAAGATAAGGTTATTGTTTCTGCAGTGAATGATGATGAATTTGATATGGTGCAAGATCCCATCAATGTTGTTGAAATGGTGCTACTTAAGCTGCCACATTAGACAGTTGTAGACAGTTGTATCACACATCTATATCATGTACTATACAACTGTGTTGCGGAACCGAAGAGTTCTGCTACTCTGCCAATACAACCCAACCAACCCGGCGGACGACCAGAGATCTCGGTACAGGGCTAAACCATAGATAGTCGGATAGAAGG
>JBBPJS010001456.1:0-10769 GCA_038088835.1 Singerocomus rubriflavus
AAGCGGAGAGCAACTTGGGGTAGTTGGGCGTTCCGAGACCAGTCACCGGATCCCAGCCAATAGTGGCATTGAATCCGTTGGTTCCACACCCTGGATTGTCTCCTATGGTGATGTCATTGAAAGCACCAGCGAACGCAGAGGAATAGATCTACACAAGAAATGCCTCGTCACAATGTGTAGCCTTAGCTGAGATATGATATCGACTCACAGTCGGATTGATAAAGCCGATGGTTGATTTGCCGGCTGCGAGACGAGCATCGTTGATCATAGTAAAGATCGCGCCACTAACTGGAGAGGAGCAAGATGTTCCATAAACGAGCTCAAATTCGCCGTCAATCTAAGTCACGCAGGAAGAGTGTAAGCTTAATATTTCGCTCACAAGATAACAATGGCCAACATACGGCAACAATATAGTTAGCTCCGTTAGCGGAAATGTCAGGGTAGGCACGAGACTGTTCACTCGTTAGCTTTCTCAATTCGAAGTGAAAGAAGATCGAGTACCATTCCAGTGGAGTTCCAAATGTCTGCAGGGTAGTTAGGGTAGTAGTTCTTGAGGTAGTAATCGACAGCTGATTGCTGGTACTCGGGCATAGCAAAGTAGTTGCTGAATCCACCACCGGAGTAGATGACTTCCTCACATGCTGTCTCAGGTTCGTAGACTGTCGAGTTAGGTGGAACCATGGTAGCACCGACGGAGGTGATGTAGGGGCAAGTTCCAGGGAAAGTTGGGTTGAACATCTTTCCACCGGTAGTTTGAGTTCCTGCACATCAACGCAAGGCTAAGAAGACGGTCGCATAGAGGACAATAGTCTACTTACCGTTGGGGTTCAAGCAAAGGCCACCGTTACCAGCAACACCATAGTCGCCAGAGCTGTACAAGATGGTAACACCCATCAGACCAAGCTTGGCATACTCAGCACACTGGCGTGCAGTATAGAAAGGCGTGAGGTCAGCTTCGTCGTACGAGTAAGAGGTCGAGATGACATTCGCGGGCTGAACGGTTCCGCATGCCTCAGGACCTTGATGAGGGGTACATAAAGCTATTTTGGTGAAATGCCAGCGAATGTGCACTAACCTTCATATCCATCACCATATGGGTCAGGGTAAATGGCATCTTGGGTCGGGTCATCACCGCCCTCGAAGTAACAATAAGATGCATCAAGAGCATCAAGGAAGTTGTTGAATGAGGCACCTGAGCGGAATCCATCAGTCCGGACTGACCTACAATATCTCGGTGACTAACCCTCCACCATATCACCCGCTTGGTATAGTGTCACCGTCTGCAACGGCCCGACGAGACCCATACCGTATTGAAGGTCAAGGTCAGATTCACCGTTGTAGTCGAAGCCTTGATACTCGGTCTGTGCATAGCCTGAGCGAAAATGAGGCGAATATACAACTCTGTACAGTATATACTCTTACCGCCATCAATCGAGACCATATATGGTGACCTTCCATACAGAGTAGGAGAGAAATTTCCAAAGAACATGTCCAGATCAGTCTGAAGATAAGCTTGTGGGGTATACTCCACTGTAATTCATCCAATTTTCAGTTGAAGGTGCATAGTCTTTATGGAGTTATTCACTCACCAATTCCGTAGCTGTTGAACCCAGTCGCATTCGGAGTATCGGAGAGTCCATAAAGCGCACGCAAGCAGTCCAGCGTAATATACTGATCGCACGTCGAAAGGTCAGTGGGCAGTGCACCTGCCAACGTTCCGGTAGTCTTTGGTCCAACTCCTATACCAGGCTGACCAACCGAACGAGCAGGTTCGACACTGTTACGACGCGTCAACTTAGCGTCAAAGTGTACACTCGGAGTGACGAAGTCCACGTGAGCAGAAATATGTTCAGGGAGATGATACGCGTCACAGGCTATGCAATCGATCATCAGCACCTTGTAAACTATGCTAGAAGTCGACCCACCAATGTGTTCCTTTCCTGAAGCGTGACTGTACAGGTTGTACTCTGTCTGAAGGAGACGCTCTGCCTCTTCGACAGTGGAGGTTACTTCGATCCAACCCTTGTTGGATGTCAACCGGATACGCTTGCTTTCAACACCACTCTGCAAGAGCCATGACCGGACAGCTTCGATGGTCTCGTCACTGGGTGCAAACATCTCGAGGACATCACCCCCAGACCAGTGTTTTCCATATTTCTCGGATTCAGGGTGAGACACTTCCATGAGATACTTGCCGACGTCATCGATGTTCCTCTGAGTCAGAGCGAAGCGTAGAGGAAGGGTTGTACTAGGATCATGTCTGCGTTTCAATGCCCAGCCCGCAGGGACATGGGTGCGCTTCTCATGGAGGACGTAAGGAGAGGGAGCTGGTCCTGCAGCGGCAAAGAGACCTAGACCAAGGATGACGAATGAGAGGAGGGCCCTCATGATGGAGTAATGAGATATCTCGAGATGCTACTGGAATCCTGGAAGGGACTTTATAGGAGGAATGGTGGGACGAAAAGAAAGTGTAGCAGCATGGTGTGTCTAAGATTGGGCAGCAATCTCCAAGGCGCTATGGGAGTTCCATACATATTTAGGATTCGTGCTGCATGGCGGATAATGCTTCTCAGTCCTGACCCTCCAAGCTCTTGACAGTGAGTGTCGATGACGTGGAAGTGGAAGAGGAGGGGTCCCATCCTCCCTGCCACTGAAGTCCTGCTTTTGCAAGGCTCAGGGTGAGTGCCCAAAGAGCAAGCAACGGGAACTGTCGTTAACGTACCGTTGTCGCGTGAGATAGATATGATCTGGTGATACCTCTTGAGAGCTTAAATAGGATACGTAGCACGAGGTTCATTCGCAAGGTGTCAGTACGACACAACGGTTCCGAGTCTTACATAAGATACATGAGTACCCGCGATTCTTGAAGAGCTTTAGCCGAGACAAGTAAAGTAGGGTACGCAAGTCAAAGGAAACTTCAAGTGGATGGTGTCCAAGCACTTGCACCACATAAACCAGAGTCGGGGAAAAAAAAAACACGGGACAATTAGTGACTTAGTCATAAATCACTTTGGGATGCCTGCCTGCGAATCGCCCAAATGTCACTTTCCCCATCAAGTGTTGAGGAGCCATCCACCGCCAATGCCAGTTATAAACATCGAAGATACTAGCAAGGTGAGTCACGTGACTGGTTGTATTTGGTCGTCTCTCCCTGTTGCACGCATTGTCATTGATCGGAACAATTAACTGGCACGCTTTCATATCGCTGATACCGTAGCTATCATTGTCAGAGGCAACTGGTTCACGACGAAGATTGTATGGCAAACGGAATGATGTTCTTCTTGCGGTTACATTTTGTCCGATGGTTCACCGAGGGAACGAGGGAACCAAGAGATATCTAACGAAACACGTTAGCATAAAAACATAAAGTAACCAACTCAATACAGTGCATATTATAAGCCCAGGCAAATGTTATATCTCATAGAGTTATTCTCATTGATTAGGTTATCCAATCTAAATGCACTCTTTTGCCACCAGATGTGCATGTCCACACACTGTTTGTCAGCTGCTTCGCTTTCTCTATGGTCGTATCCCGGTCAGTGCAATTTGAGCAAGCTGTGCTTGCTCATCGTAGACCACCTACGGACTGTGTCGCTCGAAGTGAACTTCGTATGTGCAATATTTCCCACATTTCGATGCTTTCCATAGTTCAGACTTTGGGTGGGAGACATCTGCCTGTCGTCTTGTTCAACTCTGACTTGTGGTTGAGTATGCTTTCAACAGTGAATAGTGTATCACACAATTTAAAAAGGTCAGACTATTGGAATAACAAGTGTGCATATAGCCTGGATCATGACTGGCTCAACTGATTACTGGTGTGCATATGACTCAAAGTGCCACCATTATTCATACATACACCAACCATATGGATGCTTCATTGCAGCTACATATGACAGAAGGGGAGGAATATATGTTAAAAGCTCCTAACTTTGAGCAACTCTGGCCCAACTTTGTCACCTCCTATATTGAAGTTTGTTAGACTTTGAAGTTATTATGAACACTATTGTTAGAAGCAGCTCTAAGTCCTAGGGCATTGCACTCAAGGATAGAAGAGGAGAAATGAATATACAAGCTGTTACATTTTCCTTTATCTCTGTCATGTACTACTAGCCTAACTATCTGTGTCACATTTCTCTTCCCAGGACTCTGGATGCTGACTCTCCTTTTCCCACTTACATCATCAACTGTGCTTCATCTTCTGCTCTTCTCCTCTGTGCACAGCTTGACTCCCATTCATCAACATCCCTCTTTTATTGTTCCTTTTGCTCTACTTATGCCAATGGCTACCTTACCATTGGGTTTCTCCCATGTCTGCCCTAATGTGTGGTCCAGGCACCATTTCCTACATATAAATGGAGCCTCTTGTACTATGGATAGCTTAGCTTTCATCTCCCTTGTACTTTCATATACACTATACCACAAGCAATCCAGTTGCTTATCCTTTTCATCATCTGGGTGCCTTAGCATTTAACTAAGGCAACCTGTCACTCATGTCAAGGATAGCTACATACTCATCCTTTCACTTGTAACCCTTAACTCTATGAGCTTCACCTTAGTTCTTTTAAGGGCTGTGTGTGTTATGACATCACATTCACACCTTGTACTTTGTGTCAGCAAGTGTATGCATGACTACACCCTGCATACTTTGTGTTAGCACATGGGTACAATTATCTATTATCTTATCTTCCCTGGTCATGTGATCACCTTGTCCTCTTTTCACTCCATCACTATCTCATCATGTGTTCCACATCTTTAACCCCTCTTTCTTTTTCTTATGACATTCATGACCCCTCACTAATCATCTAGATTCTTGCCCACATCCTCAAGGCTTATATGCCTTCTTCATCTCTGCTCTTACCTTCTGATCAGTACAATCCCTTATCAAGATTACATCTTGATCATAACCTTGCAAAACCCTTGGTGGGATCTTTTCCATGATCTCCCTCCTAATTGTCACATCTTGTGATGATCTTCCATTTACATTACTTCCTGCAGGCTTCCTCATTTCTGATCTTCTTAGAAGCCTGCCTAATCTTTCCCTCATGGACTAGACCTTTATAGCTTATCTTCCAATAGCACTAATAGCATATACCCTAGATAGTCAGTCACAGCTTGGTCTGTGCACTCTCATGTACCATATATAAAGGGTTGTGCAAGAGCTAGTGTCCCCCCAGCCAAATCCACTTGTTCACCACTCCCACTCTGCCTTTACTGGTGGCCTGGTAATGTTTAAGGAACAGCAAGTAACAAGGTAGCTATTCATCCACCCAGTCTTTGGACTGCCTAGGAGTAAGGCATTGCCTGGATGTGTTATGACATCATACATTTTCTTTGACACTTTTTACTTTTCCTTATCTTATCTTTTGATCTAATCTTTTATCTTATCTTCATTACATGACTAGGTCAGGTGACAGATCACATGACTGATCACATGATCAAGTCTAGACCAATGATGTCATGCATGCAGGTTGCCTCATGGGCACAGCCTGTTTAATCTTCATTTATAAAAGAAGCCTTCTTTTCATTTCCACTGCTTCTTTCCTTCTCTTCCATTTTGATGCCTTGAGGCATTAATCTCTGCTCCTTCTTTTTCACACCTTATCTATGATGTCACCTGGTCTGTGCACATTGTAAAGTAGTATATATACAGGGTATATTGCGACTGATCCTCTTTAGTCTAATCCACTTGGATATTCATCTTCTAGCTAGGTTAAGTCCTTAAGGATATTACTCCACTCTACCTTCACTACCATTTCCCACTTACCTCTCTGTGTTTACCTGTGTGGACTGTGTGGCAAGACCTTGCATGGTATCTGCATATTAAGCCCTAGCTGTTGCTGTTCAAGAAGTATAGTTGTTTCTAGGTGGTGTAACATTTGGATTAGACTTCTTACATGCCCGGTCTTCATTGTGATCTAGTATCCACTCCTCTTTCCGACTACTCCCTGCTGTGCCACTCCATTGATCCTAATGATTATCCAGTCCAAGGGAATGTTGAGCTTGGCTTGTATTCTCACTATCCTATCGAGGCTACACCTTTCCTAGGGTGGCCAGAAGAGATTGTAAAACCCATTGTCCCCAACTCCCCTTCACCCATTCCTGATCACATCTACAACTATGTAGATTACTCCAACCCCGTCTTGCAAGAAGATCTTGCCAACATAACCAGATACATTCTATCAGAACCAGAAGCCTTTAGTCAAGAGTGGATTCAGTGGTGCATTAAGGCAAGGTTCACTGTAGTTGGACAAAAGTATTTTGAATGTCAAGAGGAAAAAAGACTAGCTAAGATTGAAACTAAGGTTAAGCACTATGAAGTCAAGCTCAAGGCCCTAAAGAAGAAGAGGGTAGAGTACAAGAAAAAAGTGCTTGTCTATTCTACTAAACGACGATATAACCTTCATTTCTGTCCATATGCTTTTAGGTCACTAGGCCCTGTAGCCTAGATAACTTTTCAATATGCACTTTGATCCCTTTGCCTCTTATAGAGGAACCCCTGAACCAGACGAAGGATCTAGTTCCTCCACTTCACATTATTCACCCCCAGCTTCACCTACTCATTACTCTCCATCCCCACCATCTCACAATATGTCTACAAATCAGCAACTTGCCGATATTCTCAACCACCTTGTTTAGCTCATGTTGAACATCAACTCCCAATCACATCAAAAGGATGTGACCAAGAAAATCACCAATCCCAGTAACTGGGATGGTAAAAGAGAAAACTTATGTCTGTGGCTAACTAAAGTTTATGTCTGGCAAGACATGCAATAATGGAGCTTAGATAAACTTCGTTGTATTGCTGTTCTTTCCAGATTTGAAGAAGGACAAGCTGCTCTCTTTGCATGGCTAGAAATAGAAGAATGTATGTGAGGGGAAAAGAAATATATCCTCGATGCACAAGGGAATGCCATGGCAAATCGAAAAGGCAATACAGCATGGTCAGACTGGGATGCTTTAAAAGCTAAGATTGCTCGCTACTTTAAAATTGATTCTTTAGCCCATAAATCCCTCACCAAGCTAGAGAACCTCAGGCAAAATGGATGTAATACTTTTGATTGGTTATCTCACTTCAAAATGTTAGCTGACGAAGCAGAAGTCACAGATGACTACTGCTTAGTTCTTCTCAAAAGACTAGTAGATTATTCTATCTACCATCAAGTAAACCTTTGGAAACATGATGCCACTTGGACAGAATGGTGCACTAAAATTCTGGAAGTAGGCATGTTGTTTGAAAAGGAAAGAGAAGAATGTGGCAATTTTACAATGTTCCAACCTCGGTCTAACATACCTCCTCCCCACATCATGCAAAAACCTTAGCCTAGACTCTGATCACCAAACCAATCTTATTTAGCTTCTCATGGCCCTCCACCTCCTCATTTTACAGCTACTGAAATGCAACCCAGTTGTGATGCCTCTATAGACATAAGTGTTCAACAAACCACTCCCTCAAATCCTAACCGACCCCTGTCTATTAACAACCAGTTCACACCTCCTTGACTCTGCTATGGTTGTGGCAAACCAGAACATATTCATGTCAATTGCCCCACTAATCCTCAAAGATTCGTATGACAACAAGTTATGTATGATCAGTGGGGACAACCATCTGTGTATCACTCCCCTCCTGTTGAACAGGAGTATGTTACTACTCAAATGATGGGAACAGACTTTTCTGAAGAAGCTGATGAAAATGGATGGCACTCTGCTCAGCTATATGACATGCATGACTCATATCAAGTCATGCAACAATCAGTTGTTCCTCCAGCAAGGTCGTCCTTGCAGAACAACTCTCCCCAGTCCAGCATGTCCACCCATGCCATATACATGACTGATGAAGCCGAGGCATACTATAAGGACAAGTTTGCAGCTAAAGCTAGACTGTTATGAACTTTATCCTGGACTTGTATGATTTCTTTTCTTTTCTTCTTTATCTTATCTTATCTTCCAGCATCACATGACTGGGTCACATGACTGATCACATGATTGGTCTAGACCTATGATGTCATAGTGATGTCATGCCTGCAGGAAACCTCATGTTGAGGCTCAGGCGTTTCCAGAAGCTCTTTATCTTTCATTTCTGTTCCTTCCTTTTAATCTCTGTGTTTTCTCTTCCATTTTGATGACCATGAGGTGTGCTTCCTTTTCACACCTTATCTATGACATCACTTGATCCGTGCATGATTCTGTACTATATATAAAGGGACTATCTTTGGCTGTCGTCCCTCAGCCTAATCCATTTGGTTACTCATCCTGTCTTAGGAAGTGAGGCCTAGGGATTACCCTATCATATCATCCTTTCATCATTCCATCGATCCAACATATCAAAGACCACTCAAGGGTTGAAATAAACCAGTATAGTTTTATTGTTATAACATAGACAAGCTGCTGCTAACAACATTTCTTTAAACTGAGCAAGATCAAAGATGATAGGGGTATCAATGGTCATGGACTCTTAGCTAATTCTTCATCATCTTTTATTCCTACTAACATTTCTAGTTTATCCTCTACTAATGTATTTGATAGTTCAGAGCTAGACTCTGCAATAAAAACTGCTTTTGGCATATCTGATAGGGCATTTCATTTGAGTGCAGCACTGGATCTCAAACATAGTGTGCTTAATTCCCTACTAAGGTGAGTAAAGGTCTGGTCCATAATTTATAAACCCCCTAGTTCTCTTTCACATCACAGTGAATTTAATGTACCGTGCCAAATAAATATAAAATACAAAAACACAGATTGTCTAGTCAAGTTGAAGGCTCTTCTCGACTCAGGGGCTTGCAATACTTTTATCGATCAATAGGTTGTTGAACAATACCATCTTCCTATCCAATCTCTGCCCAAACTGCTAGACACTATCAATGCAGATGGATTTAAGAATCTTTAAGGTTCTATCTTGCATTATGTCACTCTCTTCATAACTATCCAAGGGCATACTGAAGCACTGGATGCTTTAGTCTCTACCCTTGGTACACATCATATCATTATAGGTTACGATTGGCTTGCTCACCACAACCCTAACATTAACTGGGTTGAAAAAACTATTTCATTCCCTAAGTGCACTTTCCATTGTAATCTATATTCTCAGCTAGCTCAGCAGATGCATCACATGACCATTGAAGAGCAGAAAGAACTCGAACAGCAAGTTCCCAAAGCTTATCATGATTTTCTAGATGTTTTTTCTAAAAAAGAATTAGAAAGAATGCCAGAAAGAAAGCCATGGGACCATGCAATCGAGTTAAAAGAAGACTTCATACCCAAAAAGGGAAGAGTTATCCCTCTATCCGAACAGGAACAGGAAGAAGTGCGAACTTTTCTGTCTAAAGAGTTAAAGAAAGGATACATTCATCCTTTCAAATCTCCTTAGACGGCTTCTGTCTTCTTTATTCCAAAGAAGGATGGTAAGAAACAAATGGTAATGGATTACTGTTATCTCAATGAAGGCACCATCAAAAATGCCTATCCCCTTCCCTTAATCTCCACACTTATTGATTGGCTTAAAGGTGCTGATATGTTCACTACTCTGGATTTACATTGGGGATATAACAACGTAAGAATTAAAGAAGGTGATGAATGGAAAGAAGCATTCATTACCCCTGAGGGCACCTATGAACCTCTGGTCATGTATTTTGGCATGACTAATTCCCTAGCAACTTTCCAGCAAATGATGAATGATATCTATGGAGATATGTGGGCCATAGTCCTAATTTATTTAGATGATGTCAACATCTTCACAAAGAAGATAACATGTAAGCAATATGAAAATATAGTTCAGGAAGTTCTCCAAAGACTTTGAGATAATGACTTATATGCCAAGCCATCTAAGTGTCATTTCTTGCAAGAAAAGGTAGATTTCCTAGGAATGGTCGTTTCTAAAGATGGAGTAGAAATGCAGAAAGGAAAGGTCAATGCTATTCTCAACTGGCCTATTCCCAAGAAGCTTAAAGATGTACAATCTTTCCTGAAATTGTGCAACTACTACTGTTATTTTATACAGGACTTTGCTAAGATCTCGAAACCTCTTATGAGTCTCACAAAGAAAGATACTGATTTCTGCTGGTCAGAACTGCAGCAGCAAGCTTTTGACAAGCTCAAACAACAATTTACCTTCACTCCCCTCCTTGTCTTCCCTAACACTTCAAAACCCATGCGAATTGAAGTGGATGCTTCCAATCTTGCAACCGGCACAGTCTTATCACAGCAATGTGATGATGGCTTGTGGCATCCATATGCTTTTTATTCACATTCATTTTCGAAGGAAGAATGCAACTATCCTATATATGACAAGGAGTTGCTCACTATTATTTGTGCCTTGAAAGAATGGAGGCACTATTTAATAGATTTAGCAATCTTTGAAATCTGAACAGACCATAAGAATCTAGAATTTTGGAAAAAACCCCAAGACTTGTCTGCAAGACAGGCAAGATGGCATGCTTTCCTTTTAGAATTCAACTTTCAGATTTCTTATAAACCTGGCTTGCAAAATGAATGAGCTGATGCCCTCTCTTAGCAACCAGACTATGGTGATGCAGCAGAAAAAATCAATACCAATGTAACAGTACTGCCACCAACTAGTTTTGCTTGCAACATCACTCTTTCTTCTTCTTTTATAGAAAATGTAAAAAACAGTACAAAAACCTGCTTTGATGATATTTCTTCATCCTTTGAATATGATGGAGAATTCTTCAGATCTAAAGAAAATATAATATATATTTCTACTGATCTCCAGGTGTAGTGTATCACCTTATGCCATGATTCTCCTATTGGGGGAC
>JBBPJS010001457.1:0-10768 GCA_038088835.1 Singerocomus rubriflavus
AACATCATGTCCATTTTCCATCATTGGCTCTACAAATCCACGGAACGTCCATGGCGTTCCCAACATCGTGTCTATCGATCCACCCCCACCGTCTTCAACAGCCTCCGTCACCAACTGGCTACGATCCTGCGACCAGCGCATTCCATACCCTTCTTCGACCCTGACCTCGTACACCAACACCTGATGCGGCAACCAGTGTAGGTTCCACCACGTCCTATGGTCCATCACCTTGTCGAACAGTGCCAATGCCCGTCTGTTGATCGACACGACCGGTCCCTTGGGATGTCCTCCCCACCATCCCACGAGGTCTCTCCCAGACTCGGCATCTCCCGATCTATGAGCATGCTTTGACCACGCTCTCCCGCCTGCCATGAGTCCTGTGGTGGTGGCTGATACAGTGAATGCAGAAAGGCACTCTTGACGCGTGGGTGGGTCGGAGCCGAGTGCGGAGCCAATGGTGTATGCCATCCCGTGCAGGAGGTGTCTGCTGAGTGGGTTGGTCTGGAATTCTGTTTCGAGAACGAGTCGATCTCCCTGGGAAAGTATGTCTTGGAGGCGAGCGCGTTCTATCGATGCTATGGGGAGCTCTTGCATGTTGTAGCATCGCGGGACGGGTATGCGAGCGAGGATACTCCAAGGAGCCAGCGGTATTTGCGCGCGGACCGACGCCATGGTCAACCTGCAAGCAGCCATGGACGTCCAAGTTTGGTTTATTCGAGCTCCGCACGACTAATTATTTATTACAAAATTTCAAAAACCAATAACCGTCGGTCACGGACAAGATTTCAGTGGCGATCATGCCAGCTCACCATTAGACTCTGCTGGGCGAGTAGCCTCGACGACAATTCCGACCGTGTCTGCGAACCTCACCGGGTTGTGCGGCGTGTTTGCTGGATATGATCAATGTATGAGTGACGAGATGCGGAGTGAGGATTCGCCTCAGTCTCACCAGGCAACAAAGACATCTCTCCCTCTTTGATTCGAATGTCTCTAAATGTCTCACCGTCGACTACATTCCGCCCTTGAACTAATAGAACAACTCCTATGTGTGATACAGAGTACATGGCAGCGTGAGCGGAGAGGGGTTACAAGCGATGACGGACTTCGGTCTCGTTGACATGGTAGTCGTTCTGTTCATTGGGACCTCCAATCGCCATCACAACAAAATCTTTCTTGTTATACAGACAAAAGTCATTCACAGGAGGTTTGAGGAGGTGTGCATTGGCACTGAGCCACTTGCACCAGCAAAATGTACATTTGCTTTTTTGGTACTTTTTTGAAAAATTTTGAACTTTTCTGCTGCTTTGAGGGTGAGACTGCTTTTTGGGACCACAAAGCAGTAAAGAGCAGCAAAAGTAAGTTGACAATTTGCTGATGTGGGAAAGTTGATAGGAGGTAGGAGACCCATAGCGACGATGAACGAGCTGGATAATAAGAGGGAGGGGGATAATCCACAGAGTGGCCACTTCTCATTTTATATCATACCACCGTGACTCACTCCAAACTCCGTTTGCGACAAGACAGTCCCAAGTCCCGAAGAGCTTGGAGTCCTTTATAGATCGGCAGAACACGTTCACGGATGGGCAGTATTCGCCAGGCTTATCAGTGTGCTTTGAGGTCCCCCTTGCTACTTTTCAACCTCCACAAGCCTCATTTTCCCTACCTCGGGATCCCGCGAATGCTATCCACAGGAAAGAAGGTGAATTGGTATAGCTCCAATGAGCCTTTACTTATTTCCTCGGCAGCGTGGGGGGAGGAGACATGGCGGCGCCACCACACCCGACCTCTTGCCTCTCCAAGCTTTCTTCGCCAAATACTATCCTAAATTCGAATACGACCTCACCAAGTCAACGTCGCTTGAATTTTACCGTTTGTGCGACACGTTTGGCCGGGAGAGAGATAATCCAAGGATAGAGCACGCCCGTTAAGTATTCAAGGACGCCCTCGTTCAACAATTCAACCAGGCATACGGTATGGATCAGACCTCCCCGGAAAATTGGCAAAACGTGTACCGCATCGTACACATTGATCCGATCCCAAATGACCTGAATACCTGTCAAAAGGTAAGCACAATTATCCTCTAATTCGACACACCCCACTGATTCTTGATTGCACCTAGATCATTCGTGGTACTTTTGTCAACCTTGTAGACCTTGTCGACAAGGACATGACGGGTGATGAGGTACAGGTATTCAATTCCAAACTCGAATTCAGTCAACACACCAAGAATACAGGCAAGTTGTTCCCTAGGGAAAATGCGTACACAGGAGAACTGTTGCAGTACCTCCTGCGACACATTCTCAATCTTCGGTCAGCGGTTCCCTCCTGTCATCGCAGGACCAGAAAGCAGTGCTAAATGGGGCCTTTTGTTTCTGGGTGTTTCTTTGGGCAAGACATCGCGAGAGAGGAATCCACATCTAGCAGCGCGACTCCGAGTTTGGTCTGATTGGGTTTCGCTCTATTTTCTTTGATAGCCTAATACCATTCTTTCGACACGGATGTACAAAAAAGATTCTTTTCGCGTCCTTGCTTCTTTGTACTCAATGTATTTGTATCCTGGGGTAGTGGTCCGGTCTGGGCGAGGCGCGTAACACTGAGCCAAGAGCCAGAGCATAGTCCGTGTGTCAGAGAGAGCGAGTCCAAGCTGTCGAGCCCCTTTGAACTGTTCATCAGATATCCATATCCTAAGACAGGGACCTGTTCAAATACAGTAGTGAGGGGTACCGTATTGGGCGCGGTTTCGGGCCTGCAAAAGCCCTTGTCAGGGGGCTTGACTGCTGCCTCGACTGCCGCACTCCAAGTGTAGTTTAGGGACCTTCCAACTATGGCAGACTGGGGAGTGGGCAGTGCTGATGGCGACCACAGGTGGGTACCAGCTGCACGACCGCGAGAGGTTGGTAGCATAGACTGGGTAAGTGCGGGTAGGACGTAGGAGGCTTCTGCGCACAGAAATACTGCCGGGCGCCCATGAGCAAGTTGGGCCGAACGGATCCTTTCGGGTCTCCGATGCTGTGTCCCCACCTCGGGATGCTATGACTGACATCTAGGTCATTCTGTTGCTGCTCGTTTGCGAGTTCACCACCACAATAATTGCAATAAGAAGCTTGGTGGTCCGAGCGTGACAGGCGCCCAGGACACGAGGTGATTGCCTGAGATGATTTGACGAGACATGGGTATCCCAGGTTGACAACAACACATCACGAGCAGACCACCCCACGTCCTACCAGTAGCATGTTCGCACGAAAGGTCCGACTGTCAAGGGATGGTGAGTACTTGAGTAAGACGTCTGAGAGAGAGCACTGAGGGAGAGCGAAGAATCAGGCAGAAACAGTAACAGTTTACCCTCGGACTTCTCTACTCGCAAGAATGAGGCGAAACCAATCAAAATCAATGTTCGAGATAATATATATTCCATTGCCTTGCTCGTTGATGGGGCGAATATTGTGAGCGGTGGCGGTGAAGGAAAGATTCGATGTTGGCGAGTGGTGGATGGCAAGGAGGTGGAGACCCCAATGGACGCGGAGAGCTGCGTTAACAATCTCGCAGTGTCTCGAGACAGAAAGCGGCTCGTCAGCGGGACAGACAGTGGGCGAGTGGCGGTGTGGAATGCGAAGAGCCACGAAAAGGTGAGAGAATTCCAAGCGCACGATCGTTGGGTGTCTGCGGTGGATGTCTCCCCAGACGGGACAAGAATCGCGACTGGATCGAATGACAAGACTGCTTGTGTCTGGTCGCTCGAGACTGGCCAGCGAATGCTCGGCCCATTGAAACACCTGGACGGTGTGGCAGCGGTCAAGTTCTCACCCGACGGACGCCTCCTAGCCACTGCCACGTGGCTCAGAGACTCGGTTCGGATTTATATGGCTGCCGCCTCGTTGATGCCCCGGTTCAAGTCCATCCCGATTTCCAACTCAACCAATGCCTTGCCTGGGCAAGAGACAGCGGGAATCTCTTTGTCTTGTCTCACGATGGCAATATCATCTGTCTCGACGCGTCATCTGGGACCACGCTCTCGAAATGGCCCATTCACAGCAGCAACGATCCCCGTTGTATCGCCCTGTCAAGCAATAACAGATTCATTGCAGCCTCTGCTGATTCTTCGGTCTCATTCTGGAACACTACTACGCATGAGCAAATCGGGACTGTCATAGAGCATGGAGCTAGAATCATCTCCATGGCCCTCACCAGACTATGTTGTGACAGGCGGAGAGAAGAAGATCACGCTATGGAATATCCGCGATGTGCTCCCCCCTCTTTACAGTGACAATATATGTATACTTGCGTCGACAACTCGACCAGTGGGATTCTTCACTAATAAACTAACTTGGATCCCTGCAGGTTTTCCTTGAACAGGCAGAGAGATCTAGTAAGTCGCTTTCAGCTTTGTCTACATGTCATTGACATCCAAATCCACTAGACAGCGAAATCTCACATTTGAAAGAAACCAACTAGCGCCTACTTCAAGAGCTCTCCGAATGACGACGCATAGCCAACGAGGACAAGAATAGCTTGGAACAAACCATCAGGTCCTTGCGTGCGCAAGAGACAAATTTCAGTGCGTTTACCGCCACCCTCACCGGCGTATCGTTGACACTCACCTTCATTAGACAGCGAAATCGTACACCTCAAAGAAACCAACCAGTGCCTACGTAAAGAACTCTCTGACTCACAATGTGCAGTCAATAAAGACAAGGATACCTTGAATGAAACCATCAAGCAACTCCGTGTTCAATACGCCGACGCACAACACAGAGCAGATGGCCTCGTTCAGCTTGTTCGTGCGTATGAGTAGAAAGAACAATGTGAAGTCCTTTTCGCGCAAGACCGCATACTCAGTGCTGCAGTGTCTCTCCTCGAGTACACAAATACCTTGACCGAGGACGTCAGAAGCAGCAAATTCATTGCCGACTGGCTAGCTGGTCAGTTTTGCTATTATACACAATGGTGTTATGTACTCAGGTTACCATCAGAGTTTTCATGTCGATGCATCACGGCGCTAGAAAGAGTTGATGATGAAGCATTGAAAGCTGAGAAGCGGAACGAGTCGGCTGCAGCATACTCTACTGCCTTGTTACTCTGCCCCTCCAACCAGAACATGCTGTTGATCAAGTGGGCGAACGTGGTACTGACTCGAGACACAGTCAAGGCAGCATTGAATGCTGGTATTAGGATACGGTTTGGGTGGTGGTTCACGTCTGCATGCTGATGCTGTTTCATTCTAGTTCCATCTTCCTAGGTCTGTAGTCTATCGAGCAATCTGTGATGCTCTTGAAGAGAGTGGTCGTATCACCGAGGCGATAGAGTGTTTCCATCAAATGCAAGGTGATGTAGCAGAGGACATGAACACGGATGACGGATGAGCACGGTGGGATCTCAGTAAGTTGATACCGTTGCACTACAATCGAGGCTAGTTCGAATACCTCTCCCAGATTTTCGAGTTCGCTCTATTGAGACACTGGAGAGGCTTGCCGATGCTGCTATTGACTCTGAGCAGTATGAGATAGCCATCAAACACTACTCGGACGCATTGACCCTCGATCCTTCGAAGTCAGCTAATATACTCTTCAAGCGAAGTGGAGCACGAGCAAGGGTGGGTTCATGGGACGAGGCATTGACTGATGCTGATAATGTATGTATTGTATTCATCCACCGTGCGACCAACCTCATTGATTCATACTACGCAGATTATTGAACTCGATCCATCAGTGGAACGTATATGCCGGACTGGACAAACGGGATTGAGCGATCACCTGTGACGCAGCAGAACTCCATTGTGCTGCCCGAAGACGGAAAGGGTTGGTGCTCGACCCTGTATGAACTGGGCTTTGCCACCCGGAAGGGGTCGGTACCTGAGAGTATAAGCCCAGGAATGGATTACCAGTCTGGGTTTGACGGGGGGCTGCTTTCAGTGCCATTTGGATCTCGGACTCAATGCTGGCTCGAGCTGTTTGCCAAGCAACTGTGGTCGGAAGGCCTCTGAGTAACGCGTAGATTGCATCCCGATCTGTTGGACCTGCACCTAGGCGACCTAGACGTTCATTGAGGGAGGTGTGTTGGGCGACGTAGCTTTGCGCATCTGATGTGCCCTTCATCCGTAGAGCCCCCAGTTCATCCTTCAGAACCCATTCAATCGAGACATCATCTGGCTCGTATATTTCCGCAAGGACTGCCCACATCTCCCTGGCACTTGCTCCATGAGGGATGAATGAGCGTGGGATCGTTCCAATCTTGCGTGTGATGATGGATCGAGCGAGACCGTCTTCCTTCAGCCACTTTTTAATCTTTTCGACTTCCTCCTCGGTCCTCTCTCCGGGGTCAAAAGATGTCGGCATGTGTGAGGCATAGGTGCTCAAGTTGTCAGGATCGGTTCCATTCGTTACGTGGTTGAGTACTCCTTCTGATAGGAGCAGGTATTTGATTTGTGTTCGCCACTCCTGGTAGTTTTCTCCCCCGGTCAGTTCTGGGATTCCGTCAAACTTTCCCATCGCTTTGGCAATCCACTCAGTATGCTTCTTTAGCCTCTATGCTGTAATGCGCTCGTCAGACTTTGAGCGCAGGGCTCATAACCTGTTGGGCTAAAGCACACAAAATAAGCCCAGCCGTCACAATGCGGACTAGTATTTGGACTACCTAAAGCACACGAAATAAGCTGTAGGTAGTGTTTATGTCAATGTCTCAATGTACAAAATGAAATACCTCACCTCAGCCGTCACAATGCGGACTGAGGGAGAAAAGGAAGGAGAAAATTTCGGTGGGCGACATCGGGTCACGTGTAGAGTCCAAAGGTTGAACAACAACAGGAGTAGTATCGAGCTGCACGAATTGGGTGTCAAGAAGCTTAGGCCAATTCAGCCTATTTCGGACATCACCAACAATCAGACGTGTGAAGAGAACGTGGAGCTATTCTACCGATATGTGATGCTATCGCACAGATGGGAACCGTATGAACACACATTCCAACTGGTGGAGAAGATGTCAATCTATGACTTACCAGAGAATAGCAAGCTGCGTCGATTCTGCGAGCTCGTGCGTTCTCTTGGATTACGTTGGGCTTGGAGCGACACGAGTTGTGTGAACCAACTGGACAAGGCGGTGCAGCAAGAATCATTGGTTGCCATGTTCAAATGGTATCGCGGGTCATTCCTCACCATTGTTCACCTTCTTGGTGTCTTGTCGAAGAAACAGCAGTCTGGTGACCTCTGGAAGAGTATCTGGAATACGCGTGCATGGACGTATCAGGAGTATCTCGCTGCAGAGACGGTCCAGTTTTATACAGAGGATTGGAAGCCATACCTTTGCTTGGACATGTTCAATCACAAGGAATCGTATACAGTCCGTTCGGAGATGGAGCAAGCGATGAACTTTGGAACAAAAGAACTGGCTACACTCTGTCCAGGCCTGGAGAGGGCACGAGAAAAGTTGTACTTGGCTTCGATGCGTCAAGCGACACGGGATGAAGATATTGCTTACTCGCTACTTGGTATCTTTAACTTCGCCATCCCAATCTTATACGGTGAGGGCGGTGATCAGGCGGTTGGTCGGCTGCTGGAGCATATCCTGACACGGTCGGACAACGTATCACTTCTCGCTTGGACTGGAAGTGGAGGTAGTCACCACAGCTACCTACCCACTAATCTCGCCGTTTACAACCAAATCGTACCACCACACATTCCACCACTGCTTGATACGGCCGAGATGGTCAACATGGTCCTGTCCTTGCGCTCACAGTTCCCTGACCCTTCTTCGGCAATTGTACTGTATAAGGAACTGTATGGTCTTCCTCCTCTCTCGCTTGTTGCTGGTCGACTCAGACTTCCTGGAATCATCTTCCCGCTCACCAACGTCGCCCTAATCCCTCGTGAAGATTCCGATTCGGACCTGCACATTTATCGTGCGACGACACCAATGCTCGAAGACATAGAGATCAAGAGCTCGAATGAATTGTCTGTTGGAATTAGCAAGCACGCGCGCAGCCACAGCCACAACCGGTCCAAATGACTGCCAGTGCTCATATGGCTCAACGCGCCACCATCACTCGCATATTGGACATCGTATGGACATTCTCACTGCCTTCGTCACATACTTACTTTTTCTCATATTGCTGTGTCTCGCATATCTGGAGCTCTGCCAGCCCCTGATATCCCCTTTAGCCAGTATTCATTTACTTTCATATATAAGATGCTTTTTGTACTCAAAGCACCTCAGTCTGTTGTTGAGTGCACAACTGAGGTGAGATACTCGTTACTTGATATTCCTATATACTCATAGCTAACTTGTACATAGTTGGTTCTACTAGTCACACACACCTCTTGATCAAGTGCTATTTCCCACATTGTATGGGATAGAAGGCCTAATTTTGATCCATCCTTGGATCAGCCCACTCCTTGACCTGGACTTTTCACTTGGTGTTCCTCAGTTTGACATCATCACATGAGCACTGTGGCTCATAGTCTGGCTGAGGCAGTGGTTTGGAGGATTATTGCTTGCACCACGAGCGCGTGAGCAATTCAGACGTGTTGCAGTGGATAGCTTGATCATGGCCCAAGTTGTGTGGACCGAATTGACGGAAGCCATCTGTACGGTTGATGTGCAGTAGATGAATATGAATGGACTCTGGACTTTTGAGATACATACCCTCATTGTTATGTTCAGTGTTACCTATCCTCATTTCTGTTTTGCACGGTTTTATTGTTTACAATATTTGTCCTCCACTGAGAGTAGACTACCCTAGGTGAGATGGCCCACGAAGGTAAGTCACGTGACTACAAAGTCCTGCGTCGCGTCCCTACCGGACCCTACGGTCTAGTACTCTTGAGGCTTGGAGCTACACTCACACTCGAATATTTGGCCTCATCCCCACGTTCCGAAGAGCCATCCGTGGAATCGAAATGCATGAAGAATGACATGCCCAGTAAGTGAACGCTCCCATTGGCCACATGAAGTTCCGTGCCGTGCGTGTTCAGCGCGCTGTAATGACTGGACCGCTGCGCACAGCCACTAAGCCAAAAAGGCAGAAATACTGAATGACTACCATTTAGTGTCATTGACGGTATATGTAGTGCTGCAGATACAAAACCGGAGTGCTACACATGCCTGTCTTACACGGTACACCTGCTGGGATCCATCTGCCACCAGTCACTCAATAGCCATGATCCTTTGATCCGAGTACACTCTGCATTTCCGTTTCATCATGAGTCCCTTCTTGATCTTTATTGTTTTTTTCCACGGTATGTCTATGGGTGTGCACATTCATGGGCGAACAAGCAGGGACAGATGCACCACATATATGCGGGCACGTCCATGCCCAAGGTGTCATCACATTCCACCATCAGTTCAACGCAATGTAGTTCTCATCAAGCACTTCGTTGGACTGCAGGTAATCACTATTTCACTCTTTCTTGCGTCTTTGCCAAGCTCTACAAAGGCTCCGCTCACCAATTTACCAACCATGTCCAAATATTGTGGTGTCCTCACGGTCTCAACCACTCCCATTGTCCAACCTACACGTCCCTTTTACTTGTAGGACATCATGGACGAACTCGTGTCCAGGGGAACTTGAACGTTGGACACGCTCAGAGTTGAGCGCTGAACTTCGATGGCTCCACGATCGACGTCTACCCCGTGTTGTCCCCATCCATGGTCCACTCATTTTCCCTTCAAGAGAGTGCCTGTTTGTATTTTATCCAGTAGCTCCCAATACTACAAAGACATCTTACACCCCTCTGTCTCCATGTCAGCCCGGAAAAGGCACCTCCAACGCGCGGTTTGACAACCATCCGGCTGCCATACCCGACAATCTCCCAGTGGTCCTCGTTCGGCGGCAGCGCGCACACTCCCATACACCTCATTTCTCGCAGACGGAGGCGCTCTTGGAGTGTCGCTGCACGCGTTTTCGTCGTTCGTCACCCTTGACGTATATGCGTTTTGCGCGGCCCCGCTGGATGACGGGGTGTATGCGCGGATCGTGGCTGCCTAGTATGGGCTGCTCAGTCCAAAGGTGGCCATAGTGGACGTGTCGCGGATACGGCGATATTGTGTTTGTGCTTGGAGACGTTGTATGTCACGTTCGGTGGGTCTCCTCTGCTATTGCTTCTGATGACTATGACGGTACTGGATGAAGGATACACCGAACCGGTGATAGCGTCGGTATCAGTGCGGATGCGCTCGTGGGATGTCGCGAATATATTCATCACCTGACTCCTCATTGTGTATAGCCATACTCGGTAAGATCTAATAGTGTCAAAAACGTATCCCACACCAATAACAGCAAGATATTTGTTCCTGTTGAATCACGTACATCATATGAACTCCAATACGCGACATCACCTATATGCATAGAAGCGCTCACTTGAAGATTGGCAATACATCGTCACAGACTGCACACGCGCTGAGCCCGCTCTGCCAGTGCATGTCTTTGCCGTTGAGTCCAAGGCGTTTCACACTCGCGCTGAATGCGATGATGATAGCGTTTGTCGTCTTGCATTCATCACCTCTTGACCTTCACACCGGTACCAGGATGGACGAGCAGATAAGTCGACCTTGTACCTGGTTTCCGTGATAAGTCTATGACCCATATTCCAAACCATATCAATGGCTCATGGAGCTTGTCCATCAGCTCGGGACCCTTCCATGGTGGTCTACTACTAGGAACAGTTTCAAGATTCATCGTCCCCCCGGTTACGCGACTGTCACGCGTATATTTCGAGGCACCCTCCTCCTAGTCGTTTTTATAAATATGAATCAGTTGGTCATTAAGTTTCAGTGTTTC
>JBBPJS010001458.1:0-10767 GCA_038088835.1 Singerocomus rubriflavus
GGATCAATGAATGATGGAATGATAGAGGGGAGGAGTGGAGGTTAGCTTTATCTTCAGACGGCTCACTCCTGAGGCTCAGTTAAAAGGGCCAGGCGAATACCATCCCTTACTTGATCCATTGTCACTAGGCCACCTTAGTAGGCAGGGTAGGACGCAAGGAAACAAGTGGATTAGGCTGGGGGAACAGCCTATACTCATAACCCCTTATATACGTTACAGAAATGAGCACAGACCAAGCTGTGTCATGGGTCTAAGATATACGTGATTAATGCTATTGGCTATAAGGTAAAGGGTGTAGTCCATGAGGTAAAGATTAGGCAACTTATCTAATAGAATGGAAGAAGCGGAGATGAGGTTGCAGGGTTTAATGTAAAGGGATGATCGATCACAAGGTGTGACTGATCAGAAAGGGGGATCATGGCAGAGATCCATCTAGGATCTTGCAGGGTCATGATTGAGATGCAATCTCGATGAGTGATCATACTGATCGGATGGTAAAGGCGGATATGAGAAAGGGGAGGTAATCGAGATAAGAGATTGATTGGTGATGTCATGACAATGTGAAGGGAGAGGAATGTGATGATGTGATAATATGACAGGGTGAAGACGTGAAGATGTGAAGGGATGAAAGAGGTCATGTGATCAGGGATGAGTCATGAGAAGTACTTGTGCAATGCAAGCATGCAGTCATTGTACTATTGTATCGTTAAGTATCGTACACAATTCGTAACACACAGCCATTTACTGCAGAAACAACAATGTAATCCTTGGAATGCCTTGGCTTCAAGATGTAAACCCACACATTAATTGAAAGACTAAGATTGTAGAAATCCTACACAAAACTAACCAAGCTAAGGAATTTTACTGATAACATGCCAGATGTGCACCCCACCCACTGCCCAACCATGTTCACATGACCAAAGAACAGACACCACACTTTTTCAACTATCTTCATTGCTGCTTGCTTGAAGAACAGGTAGTCTGCAATGTCCAACTGCAAACCAAGCACCTTAACTCAATCATCAAGGTGGGGCAGAGGTTTGTATAGGCTACCCTATTCACACAACTTGCCATCAACACCCTCAAAAACAAGCCAAAAGTCACCCTTCTAAAGAAATACAAACAATATGCCAAGGTTTTCTCTAAACCTGACAATGACCAACTCACCCTGTTTAGACCCTACGATCATAAGATCCACCCGAAGGAGGACTTTAAACCAAGGATTGGAAAAATCTACCCTCTCAACCTGGAAAAATGTGTGGCAACTGAAAAGTTTCTGGATGAAATTTTGAAATCCAGGAAGATTAGACCATCAAAATCCCCACAAGCCTCCCCTTGCTTTTTTGTCAAAAAGAAGGACAGGAAACTATGACCATGCCAGGACTATAGGTACCTCAATGAACACACTGTCCAAGATGCATACCCTCTACCCCTCATCTTGGACTTAATGGACAAACTCCATGATACCCACGTATTTACCAAGTTCAACATACAATGGGGCTACAACAACATTAGGATTAAGGAAGGACATCAATGGAAGGTAGCCTTTATCACTCACAAAGGGCTCTATGAACCTACTATAATGTTCTTCAGTCTATCTAACTCACCTGCCACCTTTCAAAGGTTTATAAATAACTCCTTTGCCAACCTAATTGCCAAAGGGTGGCTAGTAATTTACATGGATGATTTACTGATCTTTTCCCTGGCCCAGAACACACATGACAAACAAATCAAACGAGTCCTTGAACAAATGGAGTAATTGAACCTTCATTTTAAGCTTGAAAAGTGCAATTTTAACAAGCAGAAAGTAGACTACCTTAGCATGGTAGTGCAATCCAGGGCAATCACCATGGATCTGGTAAAGCTAGACAGGATTGCCAAATGGCCAACACCCACCTCTGTCAGAGACATTCAATCATTCCTCAAATTCACCAACTTCTATAGACACTTCATACCCAACTATTCCAACCTAGCCCAACCACTCATAGACCTAATCAAAAAGATGCAACCTTGGGTATGGAGCCACCCCTGTAAACACACCTTCACCACCCTGAAACAACTCTTCCTCACCAAACTGGTCCTCACAATCCCTGACCTTTCCAAACCATTCACTATCACCACCAATGTGTCCCTTACCACCTCAGAGGGGGTACTCTTACAGGAAGGTGATGACAGTCAGCTACACCCCTGCTTCTATATCTCCCAGTCATTCTCCCCCACCAAATGCAACTATGATATATATGACCAAAAGCTCCTTGCCATCATTTGTGCACTAAAGACCTGGCAACACTATTTGCAGGAGACAGGACACTGGACCACTATTTTCTCAGACCATAAAAATCTCACCTACTTCCATGAAGGATAAAAGCTTAATCAGTGCCAAGCCAGGTGGCTCCTGGACCTTACCGATTTTGACTTCACCCTCCACCATGTTCCTGAAACCCAGCTTGCCATCCCCAACTCTCTCTCTTGCCATTCTGACCACAGTCTCTCTCCCTCAGACAATGCCCACATAACTCTCCTTCCCCCTTCCCTCTTCATGCGACTCATTGACATTGACCTTTCCAACTGTATCACAGAGCAGTCTCACTCTGACCCCCTTATCATGGACATTCTTCAGCAATTGGACCCCTCCTCTTCACTGCCTCTCTGGTCCTGACCAGGTGTGTTCCAGGCCTCCAATGGGCTTGTCACATACAATGGGCACATCCTGATTCCCCCTAATCTCTGTGCATCCATTCTTTATCGCTTCCACAACCATGAATTGGCAGGCCACCCTAGGCAGCAAAAAACTCACATGCTTATCACCTAGCATTTTTGATGGCCTGGCCTTGCCACCTCCATCCAATGTCACATTGCCAACTGTGTTGCCTGCCAAGCCAACAAGGTCATCACCCATCCTATCTCCCCACCTCCCATCCCTATTGCTTCCATCACATAATGCCCCTTTCAGCAAATCAGCTATGACCTCATTATGAACCTTCCTCCCTCTCATAGATTAAATGCTTTTATGGTCATGGTTAACCATGGGCTTACAAAGGGGGTAATTCTCTGCCCAACTACTAAATCCACCACAGCAACCGACATTGCCACCCTTTTTTTCAAAAACATTTACAGACGATTCGGCCTGTATAACTGGATCATATCTGACCAAGGACTCCAGTTCACATCCAACTTCTCCAAAGCACTAGGAAAACTCCTGAAATACAATCTCGCCCTCTCCACAGCCTACCACCCACAGATAAACAGGCAAACTGAATGCATCAATCAAGAGGTGAAAGTATATCTTCGAATCTACTGCAGAAGCCACCCAACCAGTTGGGTAGAGCTACTCATGCATGCTGAATTTGCACACAGTCACCACCCTCACTTCTCAATGGGGAAGTCCCCATTCTTCCTCTTAATGGGTTACAAACCCAGACCACTCCCTGATATAATTCCCACCACTAACAATCCATCCACAGACCTAAGAGTCAAACAACTTATAGAGGCCAGAAATGAAGCACTCATGGCACACAACCTCACCTGCATAAAAATGCAAGCACAACAAAAGGGATTATACAAACCCTTCAAAAAAGGAGATAAAGTATGGCTTGATATTAAACTCATGTCAGATGCTGCTCCAAAGGGAACTTCAAAGATTTGAAGTTGAGGGGTTTGGACAAAACTTGGCTTTACCTTATGTGATGCACTCTTGCACAGGATCTGGTTGTCCCGAATTTATGGAGGGTCCAAGATCTGAGATTGGAGGGGGTAATAGGAGAAGTCAGTCAATGACTTAGAGAATGAGTGGGGAGAGCATTAGGTTATGTCAATATTCAAACTGAGATGTACAAGTTATAACTACAGAGTTTATATATGGAGGTACTTGGATAACTAAGTCCAGAGTCAGGTTACAGTATGTACCAGAGAGGTCGGAGGTAGGACTATGCTGGAGCACAGCCTCAGAGCTGTGCTCCTAAGCAAGCACTGGTATTGGAGTTCTAACTAAGTGAAAAATGGAACATAATGTAGGAGTGACATATGAGAACATAAGGGAAACAGAGTCAGAGGAAATTAGTAGGTACAAGTTTGAATGAAGTAAGTACAGGAGGATGGAGGAGAAATGGACCAGAGGTGGTATGGAGGTACCAGAGTTGACTTGAAATGCAGGATATGACACTTGAGGCCACTAACCTCAAACAACAGATCACCAATTCCAAGTTCACACAGAAACACAAGGGGCCCTTTTTAATCACAGAAGTCATTTCCCCAGTAGTATTCAGGCTCCATCTATCAAAGATCTGGAGAATACACCCAGTCTTCCATATCTCACTCCTCTTTCCTTTTAGATCTGACAGAACTCTGTCCCTTCTGCCAACCCCTGAGTTAATCAATAGGAAAGAAGAATTTGAAATCAAAAAGATCCTATGCCACCATGAAACCCCATCCACCCACTCCTTCCTGATCCAATGGAAGGGGTACCCACCCAAGGATGACTCCTGAGTACCAGAAAAGAATCTGTCTCATGCTCTCAGACTGCTCAAAGACTATAAGACACAACACCTTCTCTAAACTCCAACAACCCATCCTTTGCATCTTCCACCACATTCTATACCCTCATCTGCTAACTTGCCTTCATGTCCCTTTCCTCATCCAACATCACCCACCTCACTGAGTCCAATGTCACAACCCTGATCATCCAGCCACTCCAAAAACTACCCCAACTTGGAGAAAATGTTAATATGTCATCATTACATATTTCTCCTTCAATGAACCTTATATCTTTGACCCTCGTCTCCTCTTATGAGGAGGCAACAAACCCTTCTATTGATAATGCTTTTAACCCTTCTCCACAAAGCAGAATCCACTTCATAGACTTACCCCTGTATGCCCACAAAATGTGACAAGGTTGCCACAATGTCAACTATGCCCTCCACATCTGAGCCTTCACCCAAGACACCTGTCTCTCTGTTCCCATAGAAGCCCACCTTGACATGGGCTTCCTGCTACAAGCCCTTTACATGGCATTTCTAGCCCTTTAGCACCTCCACATGGGCACTGCCTGCATCCACAACAACACCAATGCCATGTGTGTGTTCCTTATCTCCATCATGAGCTCAGTAGCTGTCTCACTGGAAAATTCACTCCTTGAGATGGCCTATCAAATGGAATTCAGTGAATTCCTGGACAACCTCAATAAGTACTTGTGAAACCTTGCAGCCATAGGAGTAGAAAACCCTGCCATGCCCAGTACCCCATCCATGTCAAACAAACCACTGACCTTCAATGAGATGATGATCATCAAGAGGCTAGAAACCTACTGGATAGATGCCCAAGGACATGTAGTCCTATCTCCATTGCACCCCTGCTATAACAAGGCATGCTTTTAGTGTCACCACTTTAGCCATATCTGCATCAACTGCCCAGTATACCAGTGTCCTTTCTGTATGCTGTGGTGACCAGGCCACTCACAGAAACACTGCATGCTGCAATAGGTGACACTTCTCCCCATCGATTGCACTATCACACATTCTCCTCCCCTGTCACCCTTCACATCCTCACATGTCTCCTCCAATCCTCCATCCATCTGCAGCTCCCCAGTCTGCTGCACTCAGCAACAGCAAGAGCACCCTCACCCATGCCCCCACATCCCTACTATCTGAAATCCTCCTCCCTCTTAGTTTATAGACACACCCACCATCTGGGATGATGTTGGGGACTATGGCAATGACATATACGATAACATCACATATGGGAACATGACAGGCTCCCCCATGAACAAATCAGCCTCCTACAGTTGGGCATAGAAGACTTATATGGTCACTCACAGTCTACAAAGGGGATAATGTTACACTTTTTCCACTCTATGTCTCACTTGTACTACTAGTCAGCCATGCACTGACCCTTCAGACATTGGATGCTGACTCATCCTTTCCCATTCCCACCATAGACTGCATTTCTTGTTTCCACTCTTCTCTTTCACATGCAGCATGGTCCACACTTCATTAGCATCCTTTGTTTTATTTGCATTCAATCTCTTTACACTATAGGTTACTGCACTCTTGAGCACTCCCACACCTGCCCTCGAGCATGGTCTGTGCACATGTTATATAACTATATAAACCCATAGTTACTGGCCATGTACCTTAGCTTTTGTCTCCCTTATACTCCTGTGTACACTATATTCCAGCAATCCAGTTGCTACCTTGCTTTACCTCCATCCCTGTGTGCCTTTGCCTCTATAGCCAGGCAGAACCCTTGAGGGATAGCCATCACTAAGTCCCTCTTCACCCTAAACCCTATGCTCAAGCTATGTCTCAAGGGCTACATGCTGTCTCACCCAAGGCAACACATAACAGATGACAGCCAAAAACAGTCCCTTTATATACTGTACAGAATCATGCATGGACCAAGTGATGTCATAGATAAGGTGTGAAAAGGAAGCACACCTCATGTTCATCAAATGAAAGAGAAGATGACAGAGATTAAAAGAAGAGAAAAGAAGCAAGCAGAAATGAAAAGAAGCTTCTTATAAAACAGAGATGAAAGATAAGAACCTGGACCTCAACATGAGATTTCCTGCAGGCATGACATCATCAGTGACATCATAGGTCTAGACCAATCATGTGATCAGTCATGTGATGCTGAAAGATAAGATAAAAGAAAAGAAAAGAAATTGTACAAGTCCAATGCAAAGTTCATAACAAAAATCCACAAAGAATGCACAAAACAAGTACTAGCTTGCATGCAAAAGCTTGACCTTTATCTCAAGCTAGAGAAGTGCAACTTTACAGTCCCTGAGATGAACTACCTTGGAATAATTATCAAACAGGGCTCCATTGCCATGAACCCAGTCAAACTTAATGGCATTACCAAATGGCCAGTCCCCAATACTATCAAAGAAGTACAATCCTTTCTTAGCTTTGCTAACTTCTACAGGAAGTTCATCCCAAGCTACTCCAATATAGCAAGACTGCTCATTAACCTTACCAAGAAAACCCAGCCCTGGCAGTGAACATGTGAATGCTAGGAGGCATTTGAAGAGCTCAAATGACTTTTCTCCCTCAAACCAGTATTGGTATTCCCTGACATGGGGAAACCTTTTGCAATAGCTACTGATGCTTTCCTCACAGCATTTGAAGGTATACTTATGCAATAGGATCAAGATGGGCAGTGGCATCTCTGCTCCTACCTTTCCCAATTGTTCTTCTTCTCGGAAAAGAACTATAATATTTACAACAGGGAACTTCTTACTGTCCTCTGTGCACTGCATGCATGGTGGCACTATCTTTAGGGATTACTATCCCCCATTAAAGTATTTACCAATCACAAAAACCTGACTTATTTCAGAATGGCCCAGCACCTCAATTGTCAACAGGTCAGATGGCTTCTCAACCTCACTAACTTTGATCTTGAAATACAACACATCCCAGGCACCCAATTGGGTGCTCCCAACACCCTATCTTGACATCCAGATCATGGCTCTACAGATAAGAAAAAAAATCTCATCACCCTTCTTTCAGATTCCCTTTTTGTAAATCTTATTGACTCCTCTCTCTTCTTCCATTTTGCAGCCACCATGGCAGGTGATGACTTTACCCAAGACATTCTCAACCAGCTGGCCTTTAATGCCCCCCCATTCCTCTAAAAATGCCTCTCTGCATTTCAACATGTCAGAGATAGCCTTCTTTATAATGATCACATCTACATGCCCCCCTTGCTCTGCAAACAAATTGTGTTCCAAGCTCACAACCACCCCTTCATAGGCCACTTGAATTATCTCAAAACCTGCCAGCTTCTCACAGATCTTCTGCAATCTCATTACTGATCTTCCTTCATCATGTGGTTTTGATAGCTTACTGGTTGTGGTCAACCACAGGCTTATGAAGGGGGTAATTTTATGCCCCACAACAAAAATGTTGTGAACCCTACTTGTAAGCAATAGCCTATCAGCCATAATACTTCCCATAACCCATTGGGTGACCTGGCATCTTCTATACAGGGCTTAAACCATTATGCTCATGATGCTCAGTAGTTTAGAGTGCTGAACAGCTTGAGGGAATTGGATAAAGGAAGGGGGTGATCATACTACTCCTTAGGGAACTGTTGCATCCCTAGTGTGATGCAGGACTATTCCACCTGATCCACATCCTCCTAATACTAGATCCTATGATACTAGCATAATCATTGTTGGCTCTTGAGGCAAGAAGTCCAAGCCTTGGGTAATTGCATGACTGTTACCAGGTTGTCAACCTTGAAAGCTGTTCTGAGGTGCCACCCTACTAGGATGCCATCTCTGGCTATACCACTAGTCTTTCCAAGGTTAACACCAAGGGGTATACTAATAAATAATATCTTGTTAAAATGATAAGGATCAATAGCAGCATATGTCTATATGACTTGCAGGTATAACATCTTCTTGATGATTGTGATAACCATCTTAAGTCATGTGATCTTATCTTATCTTCAAAGGTTGATAATAAATGTTTTCCATGATGCCTTGACTGGAATCTGTCTTAACCAAGTCATGAGTTGGTGATCACACAGTTTCACATAGCAAACGAATAAAGAAAGGAGGTGGAGTAGGGGATGGTTAGCTTTATCTCCAGAGTAGTGCCTCAACCTCAGGTACTCAATGAAGAGCAGGTGAGTGAATAGCTAGACCCCTTTACTTGCCATGGTCTTAACATCACTAGGCCACCATTGCTGGCAGGGTAGGTGAGGTGATGAACAAGTGGATTAGGCTAGAGGATACAGCCCTTGCACAACCCCTTTATATACATTACAGGAATGTGCACAGACCAAGCTGTGGCAGGATCTAGGGTGTATAGATATTAATGCTATAGGATGATAAGATAAAGTGTAAAGTCCAGCAGGCAAAGATTAGGCATTCATAGAAGAAGGTTAGAAGTGGATATAAATGCAGGGCTTACTCTACAATGAAAGATCATCACAAGATGTGAATGATCAAGAGGAGGATCATGGCAGAGATCCCATCAAGGGTTCTGCAGGGTTATGATCTAGATCAGATAATCTAGATGAGATGTCTTACTGATTGGAAAGGGTGGAGATGAAAGAAATGGAAAATGCATTGCAGGCATGCACTATCCATGAGGTGTGGGTGGATCTAAGATGATTAGTATAAGGTCATAAAAATCATGAAGAGGTGAAGAGAGTGAAGGTGTGATAACATGACAGGGTAAAGGCATGATGATGTAAAGGGTCAAAGTGGTCATGTGATCAGGGAGGTCATGTGATCTGAAGATCATATGATTGTAATAGTTGTAAGTTGTAACATGAGTGCTTAACCACAAAAAAGCACAAGTGTGTATTCAGTGTCATAATAGAAAACAGCAACCACAGAGAACATTGCAACCCTATTCTTCAAAGTGGTCTATAAATGGTTTGGGTTGTATGATGAGATAATCTTCAACAAAAGCCCTCAATTCATGTTGAACTTCTTCAAAGCATTGGAGAAGATACTCAACTATGACCTGGTATTCTCTATAGCATATTACCTCCAAACTGATGGAGAAACAGAATGGGTAAACTAGGAGATCAAAACTTACCTCAGGATCTTCTGCAGCAATGAACTCACAATGTGGATTGATCATATTACACAAGTGGAATTTGTCCACAACAGAAGACCTTATTCCATCACTGTACAATCCCCCTTCTTCTTAATGATGGGGTACAAACCTGCTGCCCTACCAGAAATAGCAAAAGGCTCCAACTCCCCATCAGCAAATCTTCAAATTTCCAACCTTCTCAAAATATAAAACAAGGCCTTGGTAGCTCATGACTTAGCTAGGCAGCAAATGAAGAACACCTACAGGAAAAGGTTCACTCCATTCAAGAAAGGAGAAAAGGTCTGGCTAGAGGCCAGAAACCTCAAATGAAATGTTGCAAACCCCAAATTTGCCTCAAAGAGAGTGGAGCCTTTTATTATTACTAACATCCTCTCCCCTGTGACCTATAGGCTCCAATTATCAAACACCTGGAAGATCCATTTGGTATTTCACATGTCACTTCTGACCCATCATCTGGAGACAACTGAATATGGCAGAACCCTTCCTAGACCTCTGGTGGAACTTGTAGAGGGTGAGGAAGAATATGAAATAGAAAGGATTATCAAACACTATGGGAACCTGTGAACCTGTTTCTTCCTGATCTGATGGAAGGGGTATCCACTTGAGGAGGACTTCTGGATCCCAGAAACAAATTTGAAACATGCCCCCAGACTCCTCTTGAACTATAAAAGATAGCATCATCTCTAGGTTCCTAACAACCCATTCTGTCTTCACAAGCATATCACCTTCTCTGCATTCAATTTGCAACCATGGCCATCTCCCTCCACCCTTTATCACTGACTCTATCTCCACCCCATCTGAAGTCTCCTCTCTTGACATCTCCACCCTAGTAGTCTCCACCACATCACTCAAAAATAAAGAAAACAATATAGAAAATTCTTCCAGTACTATGTTTTCTTTATTCTCTACTTCTTCTTCTTACTTAGAGACCCATTTGAAATCATTCCCTATAGAAACTGTATCCATTAACTTACCCCTGTTGGCTTATAGAATAAGAGCCAGGTCCCCAGACCTAATGTACCCAATGCAAATCAGGGATTTCATTAAAGATAGCTGCATGGCTATATCCATCAACACTCATCTTGACATGGAGTCTCCTCTCCACTCTCTTTATTTTGCCTTCCTGGCCACCAACCACCTCTGTATGGCATTCTCCCATACTCATGACAATGCCAACACTATATGTTCCTTCCTC